>OZ038488.1:42096231-42196231 GCA_964036315.1 Acanthosepion esculentum
TTGTACAAAGACAATCCTCAACCAAAACATAGAATTTATCTCCCTGCTGCTGTTGATTTGCATCTAACATGAAGATTCCATAGAATCTCCACAGCAGTAGAAATATGGCTTCTGTAAAGAATAGTGAGACTTTCATACAAATGTCACTCATGGCACCAAACTTATTTATAAATATCTAAACCATCATCTGTATACAACCCCTTTCACAGATCAGTAGTTAAAAATGGCCTTGAGTAATTGAAGTTTTAATGAGGGCCATCCTTCTCTGACCCTAGTTACTGACACAACAGAATCCCTTGAGGACTTACAACAGCAGTAACAACTAAAATGAATTGGACATCTCAGTGAAAGAGAAAATAATGACATAATTAAGATGTTGAAATTCCTCACTACTTCAAATAAGAAGTTAGGATGGAATCCCCCATCAATACTGTAAAGGGTAGTAACAGCTACTGAACTTGAGAAACCTACTTTCCTATGTATTTGTATATAAAGTTCATATGTTGAGTTCATATGTTGAGTTCATATGTTGAGTTCATATGTTGAGTTCATATGTTGAGTACAGTTGTATTCAATATGATATATGGTTCACTAGAGACCAAAAAACCCCGGCGGGGAAACAAGACACATCCTCTTTCATATGCATCCTGTGACTAAAACAGACAAAGGAGGATGACCTTCTCACCCTTTTTTTATATACTGCTTTTAACACCATTTAGCAGTGATTAGCAAAAGTTCTTTGACAAAGAAGTGGGATAATCCCACAATATTTTAAATCTTTTATAAATATTAAATATGGCAAAATTTAAATTTGTAATAAGGTTGTGTGAGATGAAGAATTTAGTAGATTTAAATTTAATTTAATTTTGTAAGTTTTAGTATATGTAAAGCAAGTTTTCCAAAACTTTTGCTTGTTTCAGATGGCACTGTGTTGATGTCAGACACAGAAGTTAAATAACAGTATCTCCTAGAAAAGTTAATAAAGGAAAGCAAGGAAAAAAAAAGACTAACCATCAATTGTAAGACAATGTATGGTGGTCAAGAAGAGAAAACACCCAAGATGTTAACTATGAATTTGAGATATCAAAATTGAACAAGTACAGAAATTTTAATATCTGGGAAGTGTTTTAACAGTGGACAGAAGATGTGACACCAAAATTTGAATAGCAAAAGGTGCCTTCAAAAAGCTAAGTAAGTTATCAAGAAGCATGAATATTTTATTAGAAATAAAGAAAAGCTAGCTGAACTATTATGTAATATCAATACTCATTTATGGCAGTGAATATTGGACAGTTCCCTCAGACCTGAAGAAAAGACATGAGACAACAGAAATGTGGTTCTACATGATGATGCTGAGAATACCATGGACTGAACATGTGAGTTACAAGAAAATTTTAAGGAAAATGGGAATGAAAAACACACTTATACTGTGAATCATTATGAGAAAGGAGGGCTTGGAAAATTTGGCACTCTAAGAACATATTGAAGGAAAAAAAGGACAGAAGACAGTGGTCCTCCACGAAACAAACATGACTAAAAGCTGGAAGGAAAGGAGATTGTGGAGATCCATGATCACCCATGTCATGAAGAGACACACAGAAGAAAAAATATATATATTTGGAGACTGTAAATGCCCAGTCAGTTTTAAAGTGTTTATTACTGGACTTAATAAAAAACTATTTTTCTGAAAAATATTTTTAAGAGAAAGATTTTATAAATTTCTACTGAAAGCAGTACTGACTGTTTGGTTAATGCATGCTGAAGGTTTCTTTATAAGGAAACAAATATTACTGTCATATAGGAAGAAAATGAGTAACTATCGACACCAAAATTCAAGTGTGACACTCTGGCCTTATGAATATGTTTTCTGATAGGTGTATAAATAGCATAGTGATTATTGAGTGTAACTATCCAGTCAAATTAGTGTCAATTATTGTGCATCGATGATTTGGGATTTGATTTTGAATTTACTGGATGTTAAGCTGAACCGTGCTACTAACATGGTATTCACTTAAATGGTTAATTATCTTTGGTTGACTATTATTTCTTTGTTCTTAACTATTTATTCGCAGTAATTAAATACTGTTTTATTTTAACACTGAAGTCTTGAATAATAATTAATGGCCACCATACATCACAAAAATTACCATTAACATTTATTTCAAATTTTAGTGCTACCATACATATTTTTTGAGTGAATCATATATTTTTTTTATTTTTTATTTTTTTAGTGAAATTTGAACTTAACTATTTCTCATTTTGTGTAAATTATAAAATACCTTTATTTTAATAATTGATAAAAGTAAATTCAATTTCTTTTTCCGATGTGTATATATTTAATTCTTTAAAAAACATCATACTAGGTGAGATGACAACAGAGGTAAGTCAAATTTAAAATGAGTTGAGGTCTTGACAAGAAAAAATGTGGGAAGTGAAATTTACATGAATATGGGTAAGATTCAAGAAAACCTCTGCATTATTCATGAGAAAAAAAAAAAAAAATGACACTTTTACTTATGCAGATGCGATGCTGCTCCAAACTGAAATACTTGGGTTACATTTAGATTTGATATGAAAAGCCTGAAAATGTAAGAATAACTGATGCCAATCGTCAGCTTGTCTTTGTTTCTTTTCTTTCTGTTTATATAAAACAGTTGGTTGATGATAGTTTACCAAATATGGCCGATTTTCATCTTTTATTTTGAAAGTTAAAAGGTCAGTTTTACCTGCATGAATCCCTTACCAATTTACAAGATTCTGGTAACATTTTTTATGCAACTTTGTAGAGTGATTATTTTCCACGCCCTCACCCCTCTCCCCATTAACATAACGTTACGAGTCATGGGCTACTTTATGGTGACTTTCATGGCAAATGTTTTGACGAGGCCGATTCCTTAGTGCCACCCTCTAAGACATTTGCAGCCAAAACCCATCTTGCTAAATTTACAGGGTTGAATCACCTTGATTCCCACTGTAATCCTTTGATAAGAAGGATGTTCTACTTGGACATCTGTTTCCCAAGACTCAATATTTTGTGGAACAGACTATAAGTTTTACAATCTTAGCCCCTTTTTTAATCTAGGGTCAATTGTTATATATCCACCATATCCTCGTAATCTTTACTTCCTACATCATTCTCTCGTTCATATCACATGCCTCATTCAGTATCCTATCTTGAGTGGCTCTTGGGTCTTGAATTGGGTGAACTTACATTAAAAAAAATTTACTTTATTAGCTTTTTAAAATTTTCATTCTCTCTTTTTTTCTCTTTAAAAGGAGGTGGGTTAAATCTATATTTAGAAGTTGTTTAGAGAAATTAATCATTTTTTTTTCTTATACACCACAAATTCCTGGTGAATTCATTTGGTTAATTTCCAATATCTTAGACCCTGAAATTTTCTTCTTTAGCACCAAATTGAATTCTAGTTTGTACATTCAGGATTTTTATCTTGGCAAAAGTCTGGAAGTCTTCCATTCCACAATTGTATATTCTGTGACCATATTTAGCTTGCAACTATGAAAGATACTGTTGGGAGTTGCTTTAACTTAAAAAAGTATTCTCTTTGATAAAAGTAGATACAAATCAGACTTTATAAATGAGAAATAAAAACATATTCAGTATAATTAAAGTGTAGTGATACAAAGAAGTTTTAAGAAATAGGAACAAATAGGGCACTTCTGTCCCAGGAATTTTTCTGATGCCAAGCAGAAGTGCCCTATTTGTTCCTATTTTCCTCAAAACTTCTTTATTGCTCAAATATTCCATCCATGACATTCTCAGCATCCTTCTGTAGAACCACATCTCTTTGGATTCCAATCTCCTCTTCGTCTGTGAGGATATTGTCCGGCATTCATTGCAATACCAGACTTATATTACAACAACTCTAAGTTATTATGAAGCTTTGACTAATTTAGCTTTAGTGCTGAAAACGTTTAATATTATAGTAGATGGTTACAAGTGAGAGGGGAGATGGATGTGCTTATTTTATTACCACAATAAATCTTTTCCTTATTTTCAATGACATTCTTATTTCTAAGAAATTTTCTTAGTTTCTGGAAGGCATCTTTCGCTATTGCAATTAGTTTTTGGATTTCATTCTTACATTTTCTGTTAAAACAAATTTCTGTATTTGATGCTTATCTTGATCAATAAATAAATATTTTTTTTTATTAGACATGATGAATAACTAAGTCTTAATACATTGTTTTTCTTTTTCCTAATAAATATTCTGTTTGTTATCACTGTGGGGTCATCAATAACCTTATTACTGTAGACTTATGTTGGTACATATCAAATTTGAGAGAGAAATGTGTTGGCTGCATGCAAAATGTTAGCACCTATATTTGGGTGTCCCTCAAGAAAGATTGGTTTTCAATCTGTATTTTATTACCCACAAGGCCTTGTCTTTTGGAACCATGGGGGAATAGATGCTTGCTGCATCTTGATTCCTGTTTATAGACACACATTCTGTCTGTGCCGCATGACCCATTAGAGTCAAAGAACCACTATAGCAACAGTGCTGTGTCTAGGACAAAATCGACTGATGGAGCCCAACAGTCTTCAGATTGGTTTTGAATTCAGGGACAATATTGCAAAATGAATGAAACAGAATCAAGCAGGAATTGAACTCTGCGTGTCTAAATTACTTTCTGCACCAATATCCATTACACTGTCCATGCTTCCAGGCATATTGTAAGGTAATAGAAACTATTGAATGTCAACAACTCATTTCAAGATCTCAGACAAAACAAATGATAATCACATTTATAAACTTAAAAGAAAGTCAGAGAGTCCATTAATTTCATTACTTGGAATTTGAACTCTATAATCAGAGACTGTATTTGGAAGTTGAATAGATACGAATAATAACATATCACTTATAATATTAGATGTCAGTCATCAGCTTGCATTATAAAGCTCAGACCATGAAGGACACAGCTCTAATTAGAATAGCCAACATGTCATATCTTGGCAGGCTTGACAAGACAGGATATAATCTTGGACAACACTGGTTCAACATAAGATTTATGGTTGATTTAAGCTGGTGAAAACAACATTGTATCTGACTTAACTTTCCCAGCCTTGGAAATGGGAAAGTTGGTGACATATCCGTTTTATTTACTTGCATTTGATTAATGCAGTCTTTTGTATGGATCACTTGAGATATTGTCGCTTTAGGTTTGCTTAGGGACAGACATATATATCATTAAAAAAATACAGTTTTAATATTAAACAAATTGTTAATTCGTTCAAATTTCAGTTTTAAAAACATCTGTAAGTAAATAACAATGCTTCAGTGACCAGAGAGTAGATATGTTTTGCCCTAAGGTCATCAGATTTTAAAAAAAATACATACATAGTGTTACATAGCCAGTGGTTTTCTTCCATGTAGATATGTATTGCTCTGAAATTGGCAAACTATTTGTGGGTAGATACTTAGTGCCCAAAGGTCTGAAGACTTCTTCCGGGTAGATGCGTAGCACCCAGAGATCTGAAGACTTCTTCCAGGTAGATGCGTAGCGCCCAGAGGTCTGAAGACTTCTTCTGGGTAGATGCGTAGCGCCCAGAGGTCTGAAGACTTCTTCCGGGTAGATGCGTAGCGCCCAGAGGTCTGAAGACTTCTTCCGGGTAGATGCGTAGCGCCCAGAGGTCTGAAGACTTCTTCCGGGTAGATGCGTAGCGCCCAGAGGTCTGAAGACTTCTTCCGGGTAGATGCATAGCGCCCAGAGGTCTGAAGACTTCTCCCGGGTAGATGCATAGTGACCAAATGTCTCAAGACTTCTTCCGGGTAGTGCCCAAAAGTCTGAAGACTTCTTCCGGGTTGACACATCTGAAAACTTCTTCTGGAGGATAGATACGTGGAGTCCTGAGTTCTACAAACTTCTTTTGAGTAGAGGTCTAATGCCTCAATCTAAAAATTTAGGATAATTGACTTTTTATAGTTTAAGGAATATAACTTGATGGCTTTAGTTCAGAAACATCACATGAGCAAAAGAACACTATGATATATTCATAATAGACTTAAAAATAATCATTTTTCATCATTTGGGAGCTGGTTTTAGATAAAGGAAGAAAAAAATAAGATTGGAATAAAGTGTTAGCACTGATAGATTGACATTCCTGAAATAATATTGATATGTATAAAAACTTATATAAAACCTTTATATAACAAAATAGTAACCAGTGCTTCTTGCATATAGATGCAGTCTGTCATTGTCAAGATGTGTTAAAAAAAAAAGAATATGTATTATAATGTGCAGATCTCAAAGTGCATCAAAAAAAGTTCAAAATATCAGTGTTATTTAGATTTAAATTAAAATTGTCTTATTAAGATTCAAACTTTATCAGGAGGCAGCCCTAAGAGAATTAGAAATCTTACCAGGAATTATTATTGGCAGCCACAATCTTAACAATATAAGATATGCAGATGACACAGTGTTGATAGCAGACATGAAAAGTAAACTACAGGCACTCATACAGAATGTAATAAAGGAAAGCAAGAAGAAAAGGCTAATCATCAATTGTAAGATGATATTCTGTATTATTTTCAGCAAATGGAACAACCCAAGATGTGAACTATAAATTGGAGATACCAAAATCAAGCAAATACAAAAATTTCAGTATCTAGGAAGTGTTTTAACAGAATTGAAAATGTGATTCTGGAATCCCTTGGTACTTTGGAATAGTGAAAGATGCCTACCAAAAGTTAAGCAAAGTATTAAGAAATAGGAAAATTGGAAACAAATAAGAGTACTGGACCATTATATAATATCGATCTTCCAATATGGCTGTGAATGCTGGACATTTCCTCAGATGAAGAAGAAATTTGAGGTAAGAGAAATTTGGTTCTATAGAATGATGCTGTGAATACCATGGACTAAACATGTGAGCAATAGTGAAGTTTCAGAGTAAATTAAATCAGAAAGCATATATACTTAGTATCAGAAAGAGATTTGAAATTTCGTAATGAAGAAAGACAGCTTAGAAAATTTATCAGTGGCAGGACATATTAGAAGGTAGTGAGATAGAGAAAAGCAGTGAATGACCGAGCTAATGAGCGTGTGTAAATGGTTGACAATAGGAATAGAAAAGATAGTCAAAATAAAGAAAACATTTTTAAGAGCTGCAAGTGACAGGAAGTTGTAGGGGCCCCCTGATTACCCACATGTCTTGAATGAACACTGCAAGGAAAAGAGGACTTCATAGGGGGTTAGTTAAAACCAAAAAGTTTTTTTGTGTTTCTTTAGCCCCAAGTATCTGACTTAGGCTGTATTTTTGTTTTCCTTTTTTTTCTTTTTTTTTTTTTCAAACATTATCTTTGGTAGACATTGGTCAGTGATAAAATTGGTTTTACTAAACACTGATCAGTATTTTAGATTCAGCAATTATAATTTTTTTTTTTTAAAATAATATTTAACCATTAGTAGATAACATTTTAAAAATTTATAGCTCCAAATAACACCCTTTGATGTAGCAATTGTTAAGTGGAATAAATGCACTAATTTAAAAAAAATAGCATATGGGGAAAATAAGTGTAGCTTTCTTGAGTTACATAATAAAAAAAAAACTTGTCAAATTTGGGGAATTGCAATACGATGGTCAAACCAAAGTAATTTGCACTCTTCTTAGTGTAAGACTATTCTGACTCAGTTGTCTATTCTTCTCTTGGGATAGTTTCTTATATTCACTTATTGGTGTCTATAAGAATAAAAATGTGCATATTATGGTGTGAACTGAAAATGCTGCAAAATATTGATTAAAGATAGGGTTGAATTTGGGGGAGAAGATGATGTGATAAATTCATTTCCATATATATATATATATATATATATGTGTGTGTGTGTCATTTGCAGGCAGTACTGTTTCCCTGTATCACAGCTCCTCAGTGCGACTAGACATCTGAATGCCTCAAGCCAGGATCGAAACCCAACTGATTTGTTGTCAGTCAGAGCTTCTACCACTGAGCTATCTTCACTCAGCAAAGTTACACAGCTAAATCTAGCATATTGTTTTTACAAATGTAAACAAATGCCAATCAGCTGAAGTGCTCCATTCATTTTACTGAAGAGCTTTGCATTAGTGCAGGTGGTTGTTGTTTATAGAATTAGCTTATCACTCAACAGTGCTCAACTGAAATATATTTTCAAGAGCTAAATTATGTCATTCACACACATATCGTCATCATCGTCGGCTCCCAATCGTGTCCAAGTATCGGGTTCTGTCATGAGTCCTATCTTTGTGATTGATGTTTATGTTTGACATGGCTTGCGAGGCCCAGTCAGTGGTGGAATAGTCGCGGACAATGCTCACAGGGTGGTAGGGGGAGGACGGGTTATTCACATCGCTCTCTCCTCCTTCGTCATCTTCCCTCTTCATTCTCCCTCCTCTTTTCCTCGAAGTCCACGATGCCATCGCGTATTGATCTCCTTCACATTATTCGGTCCCTGGCAATTTCTTCCCACAAGGATGAACTAATGTTGGTAAGTGTCAGGGTGCACTTTAGTTGGTCTTTGTAGCGCATTTTGGGTGCTCCTCATGGTCTAGTCCTGATGGCCAGCTTGCCATATAGGATTTTCTTGGGGAGCCTGGAAGGATCCATCCTGTGGACATGTCCTGCCCAGCGGAGGTGGTGATGGATGATAGTGGCCTCGACACTGCTCACTGAGGCTCTGTTCAGTACTTCTGTGTTGGTAGTGTAGCTCTCCCAAGAGATGTTGAGGATTTGCCTTAGTTTCAGTTGCTGAAAGCGTTCTAGCATTTTTACCTCGCTTCTATATAGGGTCCATGTTTCGCAAGCGTATAAAAGGGTGGAGAGGACTACTGCCCGGAAGACCATGATTTTGGTGGTCATTGTCAGGGCATGGTTTTTAAATATGCGCCAGTTGAGTCGGCCAAAGGCGGAGTGGGCGGCCATGATTCTATTCTCCACGTCTTTTCTGCATGTGGGAGTTGATGTTAGAATGCTCCCCAAATACGAGAACTGATCTACTTGCTCTAGCAGTTGGCCATTGACAGTGATGTTAGTGTTTGGGTGCGGCAGTCCAGATGGCGGTTGAACTAATAATTTGGTCTTTTCTGTGTTGACCTGCATCCTAAATCATTTATAGGCCGTGTTGTATGCATCCGCTAGTGACTGGAGGTCCTCTGTAGTCCGACCTGGGGTGGCATTGTCGTCGGCATACTGCAGCTCCTGTACTAAACACATGGTGGTCTTGGATCTGGCACGGAGTCGAGCGAGGTTGAAAATTCCTCCATCCAAGTGGTAACGAAGGTCAATTGAGGGTGTGTCTGGTGGTATCTCATTTAGCATTACTGCTGTGTAGAGAGAGAAACACGTTGGTGCCAGAACACACCCCTGCTTCAGGCCACCAGTAATGGGGAATAGGTCCAAGAGGGAGTTTTGGTGGCACACACACACACACACACACACACACACACACACATATCAATTATGTAGTGCGTGTTCAATTTATATAACGTAAATCATTCATACGAAAACAAATAATGAAGTTAATGAGGTTGATTGTATTTTGCACTATCTTTCGATGTCTCATTATTACCTGGATTTAAAAAACTTACATAATTTTCTACCTGATGATGGTCGTATGAAACGACTGAAAGCCGAGCTAGTAGCAAAAATAAGACCTGATAAAACACGAATTTATAAACAAGGATCATACCATTCATTAACGGATTCAAGGTTCATTGTATTTTATTATTAAATATTGTTTGCGAGAGTGATTCTTGCCATATAATTAACTTCATTATTTGTTTTTCGTATGAATGATTTACGTTATATATATATATATATATATATATATATATATATACACACACACACACACACACACACACATATTTAAAGAAGTAATGGATTTTCATTTATTAAGCGGACATTTTTATTACTTTAAATATTATTTTTAGTGGATATCCATATTTGAGTAGATGCTCAATTTATTTTTTTTTTAAACAGTATTTTATTTTGGCAGTCAAGAAATATTATGGAAAAAATGTACCCTCTGGTTGAAACCTGCATCCTCGTTTGCAGGAGAATCCATAATTAGATCCAGCCTACTTTAACCACCTTGGCTACAAAGAGTGTGGTGATGAATCAAAATTCTATTTTGCCTTTTAAGCACACTTTTCCTTGTCTGGATCTTCATAACGGTTCAGTTTTGTATTTGAAACATAAGCCTTTGATGATCTGGATGAGGAAAAGTGTGCTTAAAAGGTAAAATAGAACCTCGCTTAATTATGTCACTCTTCATGAGATGTGGTTAAAGCAAGATGGTTTCTCCTGCAAAGGAGGATATGCAGGTTTGAATCCTGCAAGGAGACAGATTTTTTTTTTCTCTAATTAGATTTCTTAGATGTTTAGGCCAGTAGACAGAATACTGTTTAAAAATAAATGGAATATCAGTGAAATGCTTGTGTGAATTTGGAATATTGGTTCTTCAATTTTGGCTGATCATGGTTCAAAGAAACAACTGTAAGAAAAACACTGAAAGAAAAAGATTGAAACTGCACTTGTTTTTTTCTTTTATAAGCAACTTAGAATTTTGTCTGGTATTTGGATTGCTTCATTTTTGCATAAGAATTGGTTCACAAGTTGTTTATATTTTTCATGGTCTATTAAATAGAAAAGAAAGACAGTTTGGTGTAACTAGTAAACCTACTACAATTCTTGAATAAAGTATAAGATATATGTTTCTTTAAATCACTTAAGCGACACTGAAATCAGTAGTGCAGTTAGTCAACTTTCAGTACAGTTGTGTATAAATGTAAATAATGAGAGAGAGTAAAATTGTTTGTTTTGTATAAGGGAATGTGTTGAATTTTTTAAACATACGAAGAAAGAACTGGCAAGAGTATTTGAATAAATTCCCGAGAGAAGATTATGAATGTGATCAGAAATTGGCAATATTAGTTGTTTCCTTATAAGGAAATATTTGGAAACATTCATTGACCAAGCCTTGAGTGTTAATCGTCATGCTTTTCTTCACTTCATTGCTATCAGACTGGGATCAAAGTGCAGTATCTGTTCTCTACTTCATAATGATAATATTAGCTGTTTTCTAATAAGGAAACATTCAGCATTCATTGATCAAGCAGGTAGTATTACTAGAGTTCTTCTTCTCTCCTTGGCTTTCAGGTTGTGATCAAAGTGTAGTATCTGTTCTCCACTTTTCTAATGATAATAACCATTTCCTTATATGGAAACATTCAGCATTCATTGACTGAGCAGCCAGAGCCACTTTTAGTCAAAATTTAAGAAATCTTCCAATTAAAACAATTTCTCTAGAAAATAGGTTTCTCAAGTCCAGTAATTGTTATCCCTCTTTCTAATATTGATGGGGGTTTCCTTCCTAACCCTTTGTTTGAGGTAGTCATCTTGATTATGCTACTATTTTCTCTTCCATTTACATGTGCTATCCATCTTAGTTGTTGCTACTGTTGAAAGTCTTCAAGTGATGTGGTTTCTGTTATTTGGTAAAGTTCTTTGTTGTTATTTAATGTCAGTCCATGAGGTTTGATAAGGTTGGCCTTTCTATGACCTAGTGGCTTCATTTACTCAAAGCCATTTTTAATTATTGATCTAACAAAGTGGCTTCATACAGCTGACAGTTTATATATTTCTGAACTAGTTGGATGCTATACATGACATCCATATGAAAGTCTCAATCTGACTAGCGTTCTTAGTTCAATGTTTTGGTTTTGTATCATCTTGCTTTGTTGGACAAAACTATTTCTAGTACAGACTATCCTAACTTGAATTTCTTTATCTCATATATTAAATTTGTTATAACTGATCGAAATACTAAGGTAGTTAAAGTATTTCATATTTGTTAATGTTACATTCTGAATTTTTATGAGGGATTTCTGCATTCTTTCCAATTCTAGATTGTAATTTCTGTTTTGGAAAGGTTTATTTCAAGTCTTACTTATGGAACACTTGTTAGTGGATGTTGATTTTATTTTGTTCAAGATCGTTCTTATTCCAAAATTGCATCCAACATCATGTAGGAGGGGAAGCAAGAACACGGTTTTCTATCAGTATTTTTTTTCCTTTTAATTATGTCACCCTAAGCCAGGCAGGAATGCCACTAGTATGCAGGCATTTACAGAGAGTGAAAGAAAAGAGTGAGTATAGGAAGGATTGAGGAAAGGATGAGATGGCCATTGATGTTGCATTTAAATCTTTGAAGATTGTAGTTAGAAGGGAAGCAAATGATAGGGAGTTCCACATGTGGGAAGTGCGATGAAAGAAACTACTAGAGTATAAGTGGCTGTTGCATTTAACTATTTCGACAGTAAAAGGGTGGGACCTAAATGCCAATCTAGTAGCATGCTTAAATTTATGTAGTAGGGGCACTGGAGAATATTTAGTATGTGGTACAGAATGCTTAAACGGTTAGTGCCCGTCTCTTCACATCTGTGCTTGTATATATGGAGAGCATAGACTAGAAAGAGATTAAATGGATTTGATTTCTCTTTTCATCCTTGTTATAATTTATCTATCAGATGTAGACATTGATCGGGTGTCAGTTCTTAGAAGGTAGTTTCTAATAGATGAGAAGAGGAGCTTACGAAATTATTTACTGAACAAAAGTAAAGCCCTGAGCAAGTGTAAAATGCTTATGAGAATGTTTTGTATTGATGATAAACTGCAAGTAGAATGCATCCTGGGTATGACGATAAACTGCATCCAGCAGCAAGGCCTCTGATCAGGAGGTTTTGAGGAGCATGGAACCACCTTTTAGTTGCTGTTGTCCCCGAGTCCACCCTGACCTGGGGTGATAGCACCCATTATGGTCCCAGCTATGGGTAAATAGTTTTCCCCCTCCCTTGAACTGGAGTCTTAATACTAGGAAAGTGTAAGAATGGGTTTTTTGTAATAATAATACCAGCAACACAAATTGCAGTATATAAAGTGCACATTCACAAAACCTGATTTCAAAAAACTAAAATTTCCCCTCAATGGGGCCACCTGTTTGCCATGGGTGGCAACCCGTGATGTCTGGGGACGGAGTCCTGGTGACTGAGTGATTCCTGGTCTGGTATAAAATGACCAGGAGTTTCCACAACACGTCACTTCGGTCCCTACCTGGGATAGAAGGGTGGATGGAATAGCCCAATCCATTTCAATTGGCTAGTCACATAGTGGCAAGGGCTAGTTGGGATGATGGATAATGGGTCCAACAGGGCCACAAAACCTTACATCATACTAAACTTGGGTAGATATTATGGAGGAGTGCGGATGCTCCTACCCACTCTCATCACAACGATACTGTCTGTGTAGCCCTGGCAGATTAGGGTGAATGGGATTAGTCTCCCCTGATAGCGTCCCTTAAGAAGGAACTCTGAGGTGGATGGAAAGCACAGACAGTGAATACAAAAATTAAAAATATATGGCTATCTCTTATATGCAAACCAAGAGACAATATGAGACTTCTGAAAGCGAAAATGAAATAAAAAAAAAAAATCAATTTCCAACTTTCATTGTTGTAGAATCAGTAGAGGGTGATATATCAAAAGTATCTCCTTTCAAGGGTGATTTCAGACATGATGAAACCACAATCTGTTAAGAAAATAAAGAAAAATAATACTCTATTAATTCAAGTGATATCCAAAAAAGACGCAGATAAATTGCTAAAAATCAAGCAAATTGATAACAATAAAATCAAGGTCTACCCCCATCAATTTCTTAATTCATCAAAAGGTGTAATAAAATGCCTAGAGCTGTCACTTTGCTCATCAGAAGAAATTAAAAATGATGATACCCTAAAAAAGCAAGGAGTAATAGATGTTAAAAGAATTCAAGTAAAAAGAAATGACACAGTAATAAACACCAACACATACATTTTGACATTCAACAAACCAACCCTACCAAGAGAAATAAAGATAGGTTACACAATAGCCAAGGTAGAGCCATACATTCCTAATCCCTGTAGATATCATAAATGTCAAAAATTTGGTCATCTTCAAAATGCTTGTACGAGAACATCAGTCTGTCGAAGATGTGGGGAACCGGAAACTGATCATGATGAGTCACCTTGTGAAAGGGCCTCCTTTAGGTCTAAACTGTAAAGAAAAACATTCAGCAGACTCCAAAGTGTGTAACATTTGGGAAAAGGAAATAATTAGAAGAAAATATACACAAATATTTCATTCCAAGAAGCCAAGAAACGGGTTGAATCTAATTCACTTCAAGCATCATATGCAAATATCACTAGAATATCAAATCAGCAAAATGACATCCAAGAAAACTATGCATTAAGAAGCCAAGATCTTATAACTCTTATTAGTGAATTAAAAAGTTTAATAGAACTACTAAAATGTTGTATATCACTCATAAAGCAAACACCCATAGACAAAAAAATCCTGTCCTGTCAACCTCAAACAAAAAAGTCTCTACCTGTACAAAACAATTAAATCTGAAAATTCCAATCCAAAGTACAAAAATCCTAGAAAAAGAAACCCTTAAACATTCTTAAGAGTATCAAAATGTACATAAAAAACCTCACAACTTTTAGTGAAGAATCAAGAGAAATGGACATAGAGGAACAAAACTTTAGCCCATCACAAACTGGGAAAACTAAGGAACAAAATCAAACAAACAAGCAGAAACAAAAGAAGTTCAAAGAACTTAACGTAACAAGAAACAAAATGCTAATAGACTGGAGAGCATAGAAAGTATGGACACTTCACTCACATAACATAAATTGGACAAGTAAAAATTCATGAAATCTAATACATAGACAAGGGATAAAAACACTAAGAAAGTGTAAAAATAGGTTTTAGCACCAGAAATACTTGGTAAAAAAATTGTTACCGGTAATAAATTTTTGAAGGAAAAAGACTATTACTAGCAATACATTTTTGAAAAAAAGAAAAAAATTATTACCTGCAATACATTTTTGAAGGAAAAAATATTACCAGAAATAGATTTTTGACAAAACAAAATATTACCAGGAAAAAAAATTTGTTGGCATTATAACCCATTTGTGCTTGATATGCCATAAAACAAAACAAATCAAACCAAAGAAGAATGCTACCAATGGTAGATGCTGAATAGTCAATAAGGTTTTAGTCATCAAAAAATGATGTTACTCTACTAGGCTTTTACTAATTTTGCAAGAACAAACAAATTAATGATCATTGTCAAAAGATTGTCCCAGGAACTTTAGGGACATGAGAAAAAAAAAATGATATTATAACTAACATTGTTTTTGTGGGATGTGAGGGATCATGGCTCTTCACAACTACCTGTTTTGGATGGGTGTAAATTTTTGTTCCTGAAGCACCAGCTCACTCTGACTCTGTAAATATTAATTTTAAGTGCTCTTGCTATATATATGCTATGTCCCTTCAGAACATTGGTGATCATGGCTCTCCACAATTTCCTGTCATTTGTAGCTCTTAATAAATTTTTGTCTCTCCTGACCATTGTTCTGCTGTCCATTTACTCAAGCTCACTAAGTCTGTTATGCATTGTTTTCCTTTCTCCTTCTTTCCTTCAAACTGTCCTGTGAGTATCAAATTTTCCAAGCTCTCTTTCCTCATTATGTACCCTAGAAATTTTAGCTCTCTTCCTGATAAGTTTAAGTGTCTTTTTGTTTCCATTTTCTATAAAACTTTGTCAATACTCAAATGTTCCATCTGTGGTATTCTCAGCATTCTTCTGTAGAACCACATTTCTGTTGTAACCACCCCCCAAAAACAAAAAACATAGAATTCCTGGTAATAAGTAATGTTTTAAATATGTAATTTAATCTTTAGATAATAGTATATTAAATTTAGTCAATTCAAATTGTTCCATGTTTATGAGGTTTTCTAAATGCAATTATTGCTAGCAGCAGTACAGGAATTTATAAAGAATTTTAATATGAAAGAGATGATTTACCATATTGTTAATGCTTGGCAGTCTGTAAAGACATCCATTCTTCAGAATGGATATAATAAATTATAGCCCAGTTTGATATTTGACCCTGCACCTGATAAAGACAGTGGGAATGCTTTAGGGTCTCTCAGGATAAACATATGAACTATTTTCTTTTATCAAAATGCTAATTAACCTTGCTGCCGAAGAAACATGTATCAGAACTGCAGGAAGATAATACTGAAGAATGAATGAATCTGCTTAGAGTAAAATAAATTGCTTATTGGTTGAAGTAAATACACTTAGAATCCAAAAATGTTGTTAACACACATTCACGCGCACACACACATATAATAATAATAGCTGGCCACTCATATTTGAGGATAGCCAATCCCTATTGCAGACTCTTTCACAGGCACATTTATGTTTGTTCAATAGCCACAGAGTCCACCTGTGGTTTATACTGTCACTATGCTGAGCAGGCCTTAGTTAGTTTCTGGGAGAGAGCGTGTTATTTAGAAGAAATTATAATCTGAGAAACACCAGTGCACTCAAACACTTGGTCACAATGACTTGACTTCATGCTAGTACAGCTATTGATAGTCCCAAGTGTTCTGTCTACTCAATTTCACTCACAAGGCTTGGATGAACCTGTGCTATGGCTTTCAGGCACTTTCCAAGGGTACTGCATGCTGGGACCATTCCCACTCCAGACAGATAACATCATGAAGTCTCCTTACTGACAAATCGACAATGGTGAGATTCAAACCCAGATCTCATGGTCAGAAAGCAAACATTCTAAGCACTTGGCCATGCTCCCCCATACACACACACACACACACACACACACACACACACACACACACACACACACACATATATATATATATATAATTTTATTTATTTTTTTTTTTGTAAGCATTCCACTCCAAGCAAGGCAGGAAGCCACTAGCATGCAAGGGGTTACAGAGAGTTGGAGTGAGAGCAAACAGGAGTGATAGAGGAAAGGATGAAGAGAAGGTTAGGAGATAGATCAGGGCATCTGGAGACGTCAATTGACATTACATTTGAATAGTTGGAGATTATAGCTATCAGGAAAACAAGAAATGGGGAGTGAGTTTCACAGGTGAGAAGTGCGAGATATGAAGCTATTGGAGTAGAAGAGACGGATACATTTAATAGTTTTGACAGTGAAAGGGTGAGAGCGAGATGCTAGCTTAGTTGAACGCTTAAATTCATGAAGTCTGGGAACCAGTGTGTGTGTATGCATGCATATATATATATATATATATATATATATATATATATATATATACATACACAGACACATTGATTGCGATGTCTTGTCAGACAATTGCCACTCCTTCATTGATTGACAGTCTGTGAACCCATTGATGACTTTTCATTCTTCTCAGTGACTTGCACATCTTGGAGCACATTTGGCACTCATGACCATTCGCACTGATTGAGATGAGACACAGTGTTGGCATCACTGTGAACTTTCATGGGGTACTTGAGACCACCAGCTGATACGCAAACTCTAGAACAGCGGGAGCAAGAAAAGTATCCATCCTAGGACTCAATGCATGACATTGGGGGGACAACAAGTATAGTTGGATTGCTTTCATGTGATTAACTATGCCTGCGTTTGACAGCAGGGTCCAATAAAACACCTCACAAATCCACACATCTCCACAATTGGTTGGCAGAGGTTTCCATTTTCTGCATGCTCTCTTGAGTTTTGCCCGGTCTGCTCTGGCTGCTTCAAAAAGTTAAGCACCCTTGAAAATCACAGCCCTCCACTGGCCACAGTCAGATTTTAGGGACTCCTTGTCATCAACAGAAACACCGAAATATTCTAAATTCTCCTTGACACTATCTTGAAACTGTTTTGGTTTGTGCTGGGGTCTTTTGCCAGAAAGAATCTTATCATAAAACAGCTGTTTTAGAAGTCTGGAGTCATCAAGCCAAACAAAATGACTAGCCCAATACATCTGGTTCTTAACCACAATTGTAGCAATGCTAACTGTTCTGGTTTTGGTCAAGACACCTGTATCTGGAACATGACTGTCCCACTTCAGACCAAGGATATGTCTGAGACAGTGCTGATGGAATCTTTCAAGCTGTATGAGATTGGCATAGAGTAAGGTTGACAACACACATGTTTGATACACAGACACTTTAGTTGCCAGAGTTAGATCACTATCAAACCAGACTCTATCTTCTAGCTTACCAAAAGACCCAGATGCCTTGCATATTCTGTTTGATTTCCAAATCAAGGGAGCTATCATTTGATAATTTAATACCAAGGTAGATAAACTCTTTGATGACTTTGATGCTTCCCAGAGAATAAGATGTCAGGTTCCATGTAAATATCGCCAGAAGCAGGAGTGTACCTGACCTTAGTTTTCTCAATGCTGATTGTCAGTCCAGAGCAGGTACAAGCATTAGTAAAGTGGTCCATCACTGACTGCATTTCTTCCAGAAAGTGTGCAACTAAGTTGGCATTGTCAGCATATAGAAGTTCCTTAACAAATCTGTCACTAACAAGGTTTCTGGCTTGGAATCTTAAATTGAAAACTTTTCCTGTTGTTCGTAATCTGATATATGTCACAGTCATGGAAGGCATACCAGAGTACAGCTGTCAAGTCAATTGAGAACAGTGTTGGTGCAGGTATATCACCTTGTTTTACTCTGTTATTGATGGGAGGTTCCTCTGAGAGCTGACCATTGAAATTGACACAACCTTTCATACTGCGATGTAGTTGCTTGAACTTTTCTATAAAAGATGTACCAGTCAAATTTTCTGAGCACCTTCCAGAAAGCCTCATGATTCCCTTTGTTGAATGCTTTTAGTTATGTCAACAAAAACCTGACAAAATGGCACATGCTGTTCAATACATTTTTCTGCAAGCTGCAGAGAATATCATGTCTACAGTCCTTCTTCTGCCTCTAAAACCTGATTGGGACTCAGGAAGGACATCAGGACAAATATATGTCTTCAATTGGTTTAGCAAGAGTCTTGCAAACACTTTTCCAACTGCTTCTAACAGTGAAATACCACAGTAATTACCCCAGTCTGACTTCTTCCCCTTTCCTTTGTACAGTATAATCAGAATGGCGTCTGTCCAGTCTTGAGCAACTGGGTCACCCCTCCCTACAGATATCATTAAAGAGTAAATCACGCAATGGACATTCATACCACTATGTTTTAATAGCTCAACAGGAATACCATCTAGTCCAGAGCTTTGTTTGAGTTGATCTGTTCTATGCATGCAATTGTTTCTTCAAGAATTGGTTCCATGTCAAGTTCAGGTTGAAGGGCATGCTGAAGGAGACTATCTATTGCAGCAACATCCACATTCGATGGATTGTGAAAGAGATCTCAAAAATGTTCTTCAATAAGGTGTTTCTGTCTTTTTCCAGGAGTGGTATAGTAGAAGTAGATTTCGGACCCTATGCCTAATGAAGCAAACCATAAAACTCCTTGATCTCTTTCTTGTCATAAGCCCTCTGTATCTCCTTCGATAGACTAGACCACCATTTATATTTGATTTGGCACATGCAGCACTGAACCTTACTTTTCACAAAGGAGAAGTGAGCAGCAAGAGCTGACCTGTTGGCAGATGAAGAGTTGAGCAGGTTTTTGAGCCTTCCTCTTTTTGTCAATGAGAAGGTTGGTTTCACTAGAGTTGTCAGTAAACCAATCTCAATGCCTGGGAACTCGCAATCCAAGAATCTCAACACCTTTTTCATAGGTGATACCTCTTACTCTCTCCCAATCACAATCTGAGAAATCCACCTGGTCATATGCAGATTTGAGGGAGTTTGATGACTGGATCTTTCAACTTGGAGACATCAGTCTGCTTCGGAACTTTGACTCCATTGAAATGACTTTTCTGGCAAATAGAAATTTTGATCTTAGCCCTGACCATCAAGTGATCAGTATCTGATTTTGCAGAATCACCACGTCTACAGATTATGTAACCGAGTACATGACCAGGCTTAGACTGAGAATGGAACAAGCTTGCTCTATTCTTCTGGTGGGCCAATGTATTGTTGATGTATATTTGAAATGGTTCTGTGGATTTTGTCATGTGCTTAGATAGAGCACTTTCTTTAGAGAGATGACAGGCGGATCTTCCTGTAAGAAATTTTGTGGTATATTTGAATTGTAACATGCGAGGGCATGCATTGTCATGAAACAAAATCAGGCCATCTTTATTCACTAATCTAGGCTTTCTTTTTTTTTTTTTAATTTCTTATGCATACAGTCAATTTTCTTGCAGTATGAGTTGGCTGTTTTGGGATTTTTGTCAAACAATCGCATTCAACTGATCATTTTTTTAATGATTGAATTAAGTTTTCTTCTTTGTTTATTTTCAAAAGCTTTCATCTCCTGAATGAAATTTCTGAAACTTCCTCTGTATCATTCTGACATTAACAATATTACTGTCAAATGTCAAGCTGATGTTTCGTTGAACTTTTGTGACATTGTGATCTAATTTTAAATTGTATAATATAAGCAGTACACATTGTTTTCATTTTTATAGCTTCTACAAATAATATTTTTTAGAAAAACAACCTGATGAAGGCAAAATAGCAAAGAGATTAGACCAATGACATTGCAGATTCTTCTTTGGATTTTATCAAGAATCTCTATAGCATGAGCACCAGACCAGATGTAGCAGCAATATTCAAAGCAGGGATGAATGGTAAACTTATAAATATAATCTTTCCACTTGATGCCTATGGAAAGTGTTAGTCTGAAAAGGCAGAATGAGTTACTCTCATAGAGGTTAGCATCAGTCATGCTGATGGAAAATAAAAAGGGTTCTCTCATGCTAAAATAATAACATCATAGTACAAACTTTAGGATAATTCATTTTCATAGTAGCTTTAATATAATGTGATAACTTAAAGTGAGAAACATCACTTGATCCAATGATACTCTGCTGTAGCTGCAGTAATTGACCAATAGAAATTTTCTTCATTTGGGAAGCTGTTGTGAAACAGAGGGAGATTTGTAAGTTCCTAAAAAATATCAGCAAACAAAAAACACACCATTTCATATTAGTTAACCTAATAGATATCGGGTTTGAATAAATATGATAATTGGTAGGGGACAAGTCCTGCAACAAGATGAATATCTTCTTATTCACTGCTACTGGCCAAAATCTTTTACAAATTTTGATGCTTCAGTTTTGTCATGTTAATAGAAATCTACTATGATTGTCTGACCAGGTTGACAGAAGCTGTGAACAATATGATGGCACTACCAAACAGACAAGAGGATGTTTTTAATTAAAAAATTTGCTTTTGGGAATGTTGAAAGAGGAACAATTTTACTGACTCAAAGAAAGCACTGTTTCTGATAATCATCCAGACACAACTTTTCGGTATCTGTCTATATTTCTGAGATGAGGTATTATGTACACTATTTACATGATTGGGACTATTGTCCTCATCTTTGTTGCCATGTTTATCACATTGTTTCGGCTGTTGTACACTCCAGCCTTCTTCAGGTGGTTGGAATGTCGAACTGAACTCTTTATTTCGCTCACTGGGGTAGACTGTTCTAGTTCCACGTGCCATGTCTAATGGATATCAGTTATCTCCTGTTAATTCCTCTCTGAAAGTTCTCCTCTGCCTTAACCAGGTATTGAACTCACACTCTTTGGGTCCTGTCACTGGATCTAACTAACGCCTTTATCCACTGTACCATGTGTCTTTGAGGAGACATGGCACAGTTGTGATAAACAAGTTTTTGTTAAATGTTGTAAGAAACTGCTTTTAGTCATCTGAGAGAAACGTTTTACTTCCTTCAGCATGGCTGATGTTGACCTCCAAAAGAGGTCAACCAGCCATGCTGAAGGAAGTAAAACAAATCATTACACCTTGTTGGTACAATGTTTTCCACTGATATGATGTAGAATGACTACATTGAATCAAGTGCTAGATCTGCTGCTAGGAAAGTTGTTTTACTGTGTTGTGCCAGATAATTTTTTCTCAACTGAATCAGTCTTTGTTTATAAGTCTATCATTTGTCTATGCATTGAGTATTGCTGTCATATCTGGTGGTTTTGTTCTTCTGTTATATATCTAGAGATTCTTGACAAAATCCAAAGAATCTGCAATGTTATTGGGTCTGACTTGGCATCTTGGCTTCAGTCACTTTCCCACTGCTATAATATAGCTTTCCTATTGTAATGCATCATCTTGATGCCTTTTCTATAAGAGTTTTTATGGTAATTATTCTGATGAGCTTTCTTCTTTGGTACCTGTTCATAAATTTAAGTACCATACAAGACTAGTCTCATTGTTTTATTGTTGAGACTGTTATAATGAATACCAACAGACTTAGCTGTGATTTGAACTTTGTTCTGTAATTAACTGTCACATCCAACTAATCCAAGCAGCAGAAGACTTGTCAAACCTGCTTATCAAAATGAACTAAACCACTTGGCTCAATATAAACCTTAGGCATTTTCTACTCTAAGGTGGTGGACTTCACCACATTAATTTAACTTTGATAAAAAAAAACAGGACTTACGCAAGAAGAATAACCACAAGACATTGTTGCACATAAAATATATGTATATTAACAAGATGTACAATATCAAACAACGATGTGAAAGAAAACATGCATTTAAGTAAGAATGGTTGAATTAATCAAGAGTTGCCTCCCTTTGCAATTTAAGAGTTCAGTGAGAGATAATTATTTGGTTTCAAGTTCACTGGATAAATGTTCATGAGTGTTTCATGATATGATTGCACTTGTGATATTTACTGTTGAAAAATATTGTTGTGTCAAAAGGAGTTTTTAGTGAAGGTGTACAAATTATCATCAGCATGTGGGTGTGCGTGTGAGTGAGAAGGTTGGCGCATGGTTCCAACTGTTATGGATTCGTTTAGCAGTTGAGATGAGAAAAAAAACCTTCACTTATATAAGCGACTATAGGCTCCGATTCGTTGCACGGGGAAAAATTATTCTTCACGTGCAAACGATCTGATTGGTTGGCATCAATCAATCGGCGAGCGAGCTTTGGGGAAACTTAAGGAAGCTTCTGTGAGTCACTTCTCTCAAAAGTGCACAAATTTGACTACTTAAAAATAAAGCAATCCAGAATTGTCACATTACTGCGATTTGTAAATTGCCTGTAGAAAATGTATTAGTGATTTATTAGCCAATGATCATTTGGCATTGTACATGTGATTTTGTATGTATATGTTTGTGCATAAATAGGTTTGCACAAGTTTGTCACAGTTTGAACTGAACACAAAAAAATGAAAGGTACCTTGCTCCAGGGATTCCAATCCTGTGACAGCACCTCTGTCATTGGCCCAAAGTGAGTAAACAATAAGGTTGTTTGCTGCCTGAGGAACCTTTACCAGTTATAACTTATTTATTTCTGTTATAATAATCTAACAGAAACTGCTTCTTGCTTTCCTGTCAACTATGATCTTCAAAGATTTAAATGCAAAATCAATCGACATCTGTGTTCTTGATTCCTGCTCTTTTATTGTCCTTTCTCCTCATTAATGTTTTATCAGTTTCTTTCATAATCAATAACCCCTTGTGTCTCGGTGGCTTTTATCACCTTTGCTTGAGGTGAAATGATTAAAAAGAACAAGATCAATGTAAGTTTCTTCTTTTTTTTTTCTTAAACAAACCAAGTTACTGATTATCAGTCAAGTCATGAGGAACCCACTTCTGAATTTTCTTCATTTTGTTTATTTGTGCCAGTTATCTTCTGTTGTATAGTTTCTCCCTGCTCACCAGCCTTGCCCTGACTGCTAGGGTATTTATTTGGTTGAGCCTCAATAGCTGCCCTCAATACTTCATTGTCAACAACTTTTTTTTCTTTAATCAATTCTTTCCAAAAAAGTGAAAGAGAATGAGAAGATTCTCCAAGGAACTGAAAACCTAATCTTAAACAGAAAACAAAGGATAAACCCCTACTCTTGTTCAAAAGATTTGGGTGGAGGGTGAACCAGATTTAAAGTTCTGCCCAAGCACACCTTAAAGATCCTGATCTCTGCAAGCAAATTTTTGTAACCAACAAATCATGGTCTATTCTCATGCTAACTCTAGTCTGCCAGGCACTGTTGATTTTGTGGATGTGTTTGGAAGTACAATGGAGGTTTGAACTTATGGATGATAATGAGATTAAATTTGTGTTTGTCTTTGCTTTGAAATGATATAACTAAAAAAATATACAATCAAAACATTTAAATTTTATGCTAAAAAGGAATTTGTTTTATTACTAATGTTCACTCAAGAGCCACTGAAGGTAGAGGGTTAGAGTCAACAAAATGACAATATTAAATAAAGTGTAATATGAATGGAAGAGAATAGGAAATTAAAATTATGAGGATAATGAGGAAAGATGATAACTGACACTTGATTTGAAGAGGTCAAGATTGAAATGCTCAAGGAAGCAACTACTCAGGAGTCTATTCCATAAAGTATCAGTTTGTGGGGTGGGGAAAGCTCAGTGGAACTTTCTTACTTTTGGCACACAGAGGAAATGGTGATTCAATTCCATGGAAAAGGCATGTAAAAGTCTGAACTGGTGGAACAAAAGAATGGAGCTCATCTAAACAATTTGCTATGGAAGTAGTGATAGTTGTGACAGGTATCCGGGGGAAAGAGATTGCAGATTTGAAAATAGTTCTTCTTACACACACACACACACACACCCCCCTGCATAAACAATATTGAAATCTGACAAGGTTGAAAAATGAAAAGCATAGCAGGAGTCAGATACTTTAGCTTTTTCAACCATTTCCCCATAGACAAGGCAACGAAGCTACTAAGATACAACGGGTTACTGAGAGTGAAAGAATCTGAGAAAAACTTTGAGGAGAGAGAGCAGTGACCTGATGATTTTTCAATCCTTTTTAGCAATACATTGAATATAACATTGAATATAAGGGTTCCAAATGGGGTCTGGAGTATACTTGATATTCAAGAGATTTTCAAAGCCTGGAGACTTGTTGAAAGTGGAAAAAACTCGGGATGAGATACGTAGCTTTAAAATAAAATTTTACATTATGAAATGGACTAAGTCTGACAATTATTTTAATATATTTATTGTTTCTATGTTATCTTTTATAAAGACAAATATTTAAGTAAATGCTCTGTTTATAATACATTCAGGCTGGTAATGTAATTAATACTGTTTATTGCAAACAGAGCATTTACTTAAATATTTCTATCTATAAAAATAATCTATAAAAATAATCTATAAACATAAAATATATTGAAGTAATTGTCAGACTTAGTCCATTTCATAATATATGATATCATTTGTTTACATTAAAATACACTTTGAGCAGATATGAGTGTCCGAGAAGCTATATGATGGTTCTATGTAGGATACAGGTTCAATTCCTATCAAAGGACACATATTTTCTGTGAAGTTTTTGGGACATTCAGACTAGTAAATGATGTTAATACTGTTAATTATAAACAGAGCATTTACTTGAATATTTTTATCTATAAAAATAATGTATAAACAATATATATATATATATATAAATGAACATTGAAGTTAACATTTAGAGGCGAAAGTATGTTTCATGCTAGATGCAATCATCAGGTGGCCTGACGATTGCATCTAGCATGAAACAGACTGTCGCCTCTAAGTGTTGACTTCAGTGTCCACTTTTACATTTACACACACTCTATCTCTGACATTGAGCACTTTATCCCATAAATATAGCACACCTTAAGACTATATTTCTTAATATATATATATATATATATATTATTGTCATCCACAGACAGACTGTTTCACTGTATCACAGCTCATCAGTGTGGCTAGACATCCGGTTGCCTCTAGCTAGGATCAAAACCCGACTGAATTGGCGCCAGTCGGAAATTCTACCACTAATCCGTCGGCGCACGGCAGGGATGAAGGTGAATTTTAGCGTATTTATTTTAAGATTTAGATAAACACACAGTGACTGACAGTGACTCAATTCTACCGAAGAGTCTTGCTATATTAGCTTTAATAGTCACTGTTTACAAACCAACGCTTCATTCCCACAGAGCTCAACCGAAATTAATTTTCAGGAGCCAATATTATTGTCATCCACAGACAGACTGTTTCACTGTATCACAGCTCATTAGTGTGGCTAGACATCTGGTTGCCTCTAGCTAGGATCAAAACCCGACTGAATTGGCGTCAGTTGGAAATTCTACCACTATGACAAGCTTGTGTGAACATTGAGGAATAACTTTTTCATCAATGCAGTTTCTAAGGTTTTCTTGTTTTTATGTGAATAGGCAGATGTTAGTTGTTGCATGTATATTCTGACTATATCTGTATGTTTTTGTTTTCCATGACAACAAATAGGAAAGATTTCTCAGACGATATGAAAATTTCATTATTAGCCAATGAGCTTCATCCAATGTGGACTTTTTCAAGGCAAAAATGAAGTGAATTCATTCAAAACAAAGTAACTACTAACAACAAACAAAAGCAACTAGAAGAATTTAGAAAATGTTTCTTTTATTCATAATTGTCAAGTGAAAATTACATCAAGTCCTTTCATATGTAGAAATATTGTTTTTTTTATTGTTGGGCATGCTGTTTCCAAATTTATGGTGCTCTTTTTCACACAGATGGTGCCCAACTGACCCTACTATCCTGTGCAGTCGACAAAATCAAAAACGACGAGCATGTGCAAAATTAAAAAATATAAAATGGTGACAATTTACCCATCGCACCCTACAGTTTAACTAGCATTTTGAAGAGGTAAAGATTGTCGTGTTTGTAAAAGCATATTGCCTTGTTAGTCTGTTCTATATATTAGCAGTTCTTTTAGAGAAGCTATACATGAATCAAGCTTCCTTTTTACCACGGAAAGACAAAATGGAATGAGCATCATTTGTCTCTCTGTATGATACAGCAGGTACTATCTGTAAGAATCTGATCTGTTAAAACTAGGGAATGTATCTCAACAGAACCTATTTCACGGAAATAATGATATAGTAGTGACAGGGTTGCAATATTGCATCTGCAGGGGAGAGGGTGCTGTAAGGTGGAAAATGATTCATCCGCTACAGGCTGGAAAGAGAAGATCGGGCAATTCCAGCTGCCATATGGCAGCGATATTCCATTTTTGATTTAATCTGACTCTTGTAAAGATAAAGCATGGCAGGTTGAGTTATGTATTTCTGAAACCATATTAATAGCTGACAATTTTACCAGCATCTTCAGCAAGGAATTATTTTGCTTGGAGTCTGCGATAAACTTGAGTCCCTAAATGACATGAAACCATTTAACCTTGCATGTTATATTAAAAGATTGCTAGAAAACATGTAACAAAAGAAAGCTAACATTTCAAAGTTTGATGCTATCAGTGTTTATTTATTCACGTTAGCAGTTCCAGAAATTTGAAGAAATTGTAACTTTTGCCACCCTTTTCCAAGAGACCTACCTACTTTTAGTATATTTTGGTCTTCTCTTCAGAAGTGATGTTTAACTTGATGTAAGTTAATTCTTGTACATTTGCTTGGAACCTGTATTTTTATGTGATTAAGAATGAATATGAACGTTTGAAATTGTTCAGTAACTCAAAGTGGGACACCTTAATGACAGCATCTGTGATAACAACAAAAGCAGAAACAAAAAGGAAAATGATGACATTCTCAATCTGACAAAAAGATAACAGATGATGACAAGAAATGATACAGAATAAATGAGGTTAAACAAACGACTTCAGAAATAAATGACAGCAAACAAAACAAAAATTCAAGAATTGTACAGATATTGAAAAATAAATGCAGAACACAGATGTGACATGTATGCATGGAAAGATAAAAACATATCAGAGTGCAGAAAATATATATTTCCAAGAATGGATGAATTCTATGGAAAAGCAATCATAATGAAAAAAAAGAATGGTTACTACAGCGATGGGATTAATACAAAGGAGAAAAGCCTGTGATATATAAAAGCATGAATACATAGGAGAAAAGCTTGTAATACTTTTATGTATTACATGCTTTTTTCATGAATACATAGGAGAAAAGCTTGTAATACTTTTATGTATTACATGCTTTTTTCATGAATACATAGGAGAAAAGCTTGTAATACTTTTATGTATTACATGCTTTTTTCATGAATACATAGGAGAAAAGCTTGTAATACTTTTATGTATTACATGCTTTTTTCATGAATACATAGGAGAAAAGCTTGTAATACTTTTATGTATTACATGCTTTTTTCATGAATACATAAGAGAAAAGCATGTAAAACATAAAATCCAATGTTAGATCTACATGTAGGATTTTCTCTACAAAAAGAAAAAAGTATTTATTCCATTTTCTAAATATTAACTCAGTGGTTAAGCGAATGATGAAATAGCGGAAAATCTGGTAAAAGTCATATTACAAAAGTTGCTACATTGTGAGTGTGACATGTCGTCTGTTTTAATTTATATGATATGAAATATTCTGTAAATTTCTAATGCAAATGATTCCATGATTCCTTTCATGACTTTCATAAAAATTTGGTTTGGTTGTTTTTGTTTAGTGGCATATCAACACCTACATGGGTTCTTTAATGTCGAAAACTAAATATGAAAATTCAAACTTTGTAATTAATTCAGGAGAATGACATTATTTCAGATGAAATTATGATTACTTAGGTACATTTTTTTTTTTTAACTAAATGAACTTAGAAATATCATACGAGGAGTGAAAACTTGTTTTTACTTGTAAGAAATAAAATTAATCATTTTTTGACAATATATACAATATCTTCTGTTTTACCATAAAAATCTATTGATGGTCATTTTACTATGAAAATCTATTGATGGTCATCTATATATATATATATATATATATATATATATATATATATATATATATATATATATATATATATATATATAAATGGCAATTTCTATCTGTCTGAATCAAGTTGTTCCCTAAACCCATGAACCAATATTGATGAAACTTTGCATACATGTTAAACTAACTTCCAGAGTGTTATCTGGTTAATTGTTTTTTTTTTTTTTTTTTATATAAAAATCTATACTGGGACTGCTAGGGTCCTCAAATTGTAGCTTACTGCAGGGTCTATATGACACACGGTTTACATGTGTTTAAGCAAGGGAGATAATTGGTCCCAAAAACTTTTTAGAAATTAAGATACATTTATTATGAAATAATAACTCTTATAAAGTTTAAAAACTGAACAAAGGTCCATGTCTGTCTGGAATTTTAAAGTTATGGAGACAACATCTAAGCAAATCGCAGTTTATTTTCTAAATAAAATCTTTATTTAACACATTAATTCATCATAATCTTTCTTTGAATACAATCTCCGTAGTGTATTTACATTGCAAAAAAATTAATTCATTTCAAATTTTGCCATGTGCATCATTAAATTCACCAGATTTGAATGTATTAAATACAAAGTAATTGGCTCAATCCATTTGGTCATTTAAATGTATATTTAAATTGAACTTATTTGCAAAAGAAACTTTCTCTAAGCTCATATTAAAAAGGCATATTGTGCTGTGGAAATAGACATCCTTCTTAAAAAAAAAATCCAAACATCCTTAGTCAGCATGTGACATGTACTCTTCTCTGTTAAGTTTTACTTTTAATTATGGCAGCTTAATTACATGATATCAATTTGAATTGTGATGAAAAGCAAAACTGAAATAAAATACTTAATAAAGTATTGTTTTTTTTAAAAACTCTTTACTCCATTCAATATTGAAATATATATATATATATATATATATTATAATAATATTTTTAGTTTTTAAAAATATGATTCCTCCGCTACATAAGAGTTCTCATGTTTCAAAAGCGAGAGCCGAGACCCCTAACATAATTTTTTAAGTTATGAAGAGTTAAGGTGTCCGGACCCGCTTCCTTGTCAAGCGAGAATTTGGGAATAAGCTATCTTTTGGTTAGCTAGTGTTTATAAATACGGTATCGTTGGAACATTTGTTGCTATGGAAACGGCTAGTTTCGGCTGTTGAAGTTAGGTGGTTTAAGGGGCTAAGAATTAAGAATTAATTTTTATCTACAGGCCAGTCCCTTTCCAAAAAAGCGTATCAAGTTACAATGGTGATTCTATGTCCAGAGTGGTTTTGGCTTATGCTAGTCAGACGGCGTCTTTTTTATTTATGGGTTTGCCTTGAGTCGTTGAGTGACTAGAAGGTTATGTTTCATTATTATCTATTTGATCTGTTTGTTTATTTGTTTATTTACATGGTTTTTTTATCAAAGGGTTTTTCTCAATAATTATTGGGCTGAGTTTTTTAAGGCTTTTAAATTATGTACTTAATTTGTTTAAATCTATTTATTAATTATTTAATGCGAAAATCATTTGATGACGACAGAACACCGTTAACTCATGTCTATGGTTTAGTAATTTTTCACTATTTAGAAATCTAATGATATGCAGTTTTTCGTGTAGGCACAGAGGGCATGGGTCATCCCAGGTTTTACATGTTCTAGTTCTATTTATTATTTTCCATTTTACTTTCGGTGTTTTGTTCGTTTCCTTTAAATGCCAATAGTATTGAGATAGATATGTCTGACTTCTATTTTGGATGTTGTTGAAGGAGCTTTTGTGTTGTCTCCATCTAATTTTAAAATTATTCTTAGTTGACCCTATGTATAATTTTTCAGTGTTAGGATTCTCTGTAGATGAGATGGTACATTGGTATACCACGGATTTAGTAAGGCATCTATTTTCTAATGGGCAGTCATTAGGGTTTCTACAGTCACATGATTTTTCATTTTTTCTGTCTAGTTGCAGTTTAGGAGTTTTATTGGCACTGTTTTGGCATGGGTGTTTTCCTAAGATTTTACTATTATGCCTTTTTATTATTCTTTCTAGGTTTTCAGTGCAGCTGTAACTTAACTTTAGGCTATTCTTATTAAAGATTTGGCTTAGTTTGCTATTTTTGGGGAAGTGTTTACCTATTAAAGCTAGGAACTTATGGCCAAGTTTAGTGCTGACCATTTGGTTGAACGGAGGTGTATACCATATGACATTTCTTTTCCTATTCTTCTTACTATTAGTGCTATTGTTTGTATAGCTTATGTCAGCATTTCTGTATCCGCTATTTTTCAAGGCCGTGTTATAAAACTTACTATGTGCTTAGAATATTTCCTTATTTGCAGAGTTCATGCTTATTCTTTTCTCTACTGATGTGGGTATATGCTTAATTATAGATGGGGGGTGGTTTGACTTAGGGTGTACATACAGGGGGTTGGTATTAGGTTTTCTGTAGGGTGTGTAATTTTTGTTTACTAAGTCTAGAGTTAAGTCGAGGAAGTTTACCCTTTTTAATTTGGTGTTTACTATAGTTTTTAGATCTATTTTTCCGAATTCACTATAAATTATCTTTCTAATCTTATCTGTTTTGAAATTTGTGGAGCTCCTCACTACCATGAGCCCGTCGTCTCGGTATAGCCCGATGTCTTCAATGTCTAATTCTCTGTGCGCTGTTAAGTTGTACAGCATAAACAGACCGACAAGGTCCGAAGATTCTGCAGAGTCCAGAGATCCCATGCTGATGTCAAAATTTTCAGCAGTGTTTTTGATCCACTGCTCCTCATTGTGGATGAGGACGGATTTCTTAGCATTGAGGATTATGTTCGTTTCTTCCTTGGTTAAGTCTGAGTATACTGCAGCAAACTCCAGGGCAGTAGTGAAGAGGTCTTTCGATATAGACTGGTAGTAATCCACTATATTGAACTGAATGAGGGTGCAATCCGGTTTGTTATCGATGTTGGTAAACCAGTTGATGACCTCTTTGGTGTTAATCCAGGGTTTTAATCCGAGTCGTTTTTTAATTTGGTTGGTGATCCTTTCTAGGATTTTTTTTTTTTCCTGATCTTTCCTATGTCGGGTCTAGTTGGGTTAATCATTCTGGTAGTGGGGTTTTCCTCAAAATCATGTTTATGGTCCTTAAGCGTTACATAGCATTCTTTCTCTGCCAATTTACCAACTCTATCATATATATATATATAATCTATCAGTTGGACAGATATATTTCCTCTAATGAGGCAATGTGGTGAGCGGCATCCATCAGTGGTGAATCTAGATGTTCAGCTTGGAAATGGCCAATGTGTATATTGCACAGAAGATACTGCTCGAAATGTACTTGAGAATACACCAGATACCACTTGGACAGCTTTCTTCAAATTATTTCAAAGTGACCTGTTTGCCCAAACACTTATGCATGTTGAGGTTCCTTTCTACTACACCTGGCTACACAATAGATGGAGCAGGTGCAAGCAAGGATCATAGGTTGAGGGGTGGGAAGAAAATGCTGTCTTCAGAAGCAGGACTATTGAGTGGGTGTACAATGTGCATCCCAATCAGCAGGAGTGCTTCTTTCTGCATCTGCTGTCAGAGGACCTACATCATTCATCAGAGAAATCTGTGCCAAATCTGGTCTACTGGAGGACAATGCCCACTGGGACCAGACACTGGAGGAGGCTGCAATCAGCAGATCACCAAGTCAACTGCACCAGCTATTTTCCATCATGCTGATGACGTGTGTGTCTCAAGCTTTAGGTGACCCACAAAACCAGCATGACATAGAAAATCCTACAAAGGATTCAACGGCAAACCTCAGTGAAAATTGTCACATTCAATGATGCCATTTACAAGGAGGCATTAGTTGACTTGGACACCTGAGTGCAAACTATAGGAGGCCAAGGAATTGCCACATTTGCCCCAGCTCAACTTGAGCAGGCAGCAAACAATCTCACAAAACGTGGGAGATCAGCTATGACACTGAGGACATGACAGCGTATATAGCTGATAATGAACACAAAGTAATGGAGGACCAACTGGGTGTTTATAACATGATTATTTTGAGCATTGAAGGTAAAAGAAGAGATCTATTCTTCTTCAATGCCCCAGGTAGAATTGGCAAGGCATTTATCATCAATGTAATTCTAGCTAAACTGTGCCAAATGAAACGTATTGCTCTAGCAGTGGCATTAAGTGGAATAGCTGCAACCCTGCTAAGTTGTGGCCACACAGCTCATTCATGCTTCAAACTACCTTTGGACCTGTCCAAGAAAGAGAAGGCACCCTGCAACATCAGTTGTGGTTCTATAAAAGGTAAACTCCTCAGTGATTGCAAATTGAACATCTGGGATGAGGCGACAATGAGCCATGTGTCCCTTCAAGGCTCTTGATATGTCACTTCAAGATCTTAAACTCAACACACAGCTCATGGGAGGTGCAACAGTCTTGCTTGTGGGAGACTTTAGACAAACCATTCCAGTGATTCTGAAAGGAACAAGAGCTAACGAGGTAAATTCTTTCTACCTATGGAGCAGTGGGAAAAATCTGAGACTCACAACCAACATGAGAGTGCAACTCAGTGGTGATGAGGAAGCTGGCACTTTTTCTAAGCAACTCTTGGATGTTGAAGATAGCACTTTGGTTGGCAAGCAGGATGACCAGGCCAGTTTGCCTTTTGGACATTTGATATCTGATTTAAAGGAACTAATAACTAGGGTGTTTCTTAACCTGAGGAATTAGTTTACAGACCACAACTGCCTGATAACACATGCCATTTTATCCCCAAAGAATGTGGCAGTTGATGATTTGAATATCAACCTTTGAGAACAGTTGCCAGGTGAGTGTCACAGCTACAATTCCAATGACACTGTACTAAACACCAATGAAGCTGTGAATTATCCAGTTGAATTTTTGAATAGCCTAGCACCAGCAGGCCTCCCAGCTCACAATTTGCACCTCAAGATTGGAGCACCAGTGATGCTGCTAAGAAACCTGGATCCACCAAAGCTTTGCAATGCCACACGACTTACAGTTAAGAAGATCATGCCAACAGTCTTGGAGCAACAATGCAGGCTGGCAAAGCAAGTAGTGACACTTTATTTATTCCTAAAATTCCACTTATTCCCTCGGATATGTCTTTCCAGCTCAAGCAGCTGCAATTCCTGATGAAAGTAAGTTTTGCAATCAGCATTAACAAAGTTCAGAGGCAGTCCTTGGATGGGAGGTAGGACTTAACCTTGCAGAACTGGTTTTCTCACATAGCCAACTTCATGTGGGTTGTTCAAGAGTTGGCAATCTCAATCTTTTATTTATTTATACCCAAAACAGAAAAACCAAAAATGTTGTTTATCAAGAGGCTCTGCAAACTTGATAAGAAACATTCAATTATCAGGTGTTTATGATTTAAATGTATGATTTGTCAGTATTGTAAATCTTTTGTTAATCTATGTTATTCCCTTTGTAAATCTATAGAAAATCTATTTGCAGGTCTATTGTGAAGCTATATGTCAGTCTATTTGTACATATATTGTAAATTTATTTTAACACTAGCCCTAAGGGCTATATTCTCTATGAATGCACAAAAGCCTTTTTCAGTGATACTTTGAATTGTGGCCTGTTATTACGTAAGTTACTTGATGATTTTGGTACTGATAACTTATTGGTATTTCCTTAAAAAACCTAAGGGTGGAATTTGGGTATTGTTACTTTCTGATAACCAAAGAAAGGGACTAGGGATAACATTCGCTTTCTTGGAAATTACCGGGTACATTAGTTAGTTTTACTATAAAAATCTATTGATGGTCATTTTACGATAAAAAATTTGTTGATGGTCATTTTCCTAGTGTTTTGATTCACTATTTGTTCATAGCTGGGACCCTAACAGCTGCTACCATCCCAGGTCTGGGTGGACCTGGGAACAACTGCTATTAAGAGGTGGTTCGATGTTCATCAAAACCTCCAATCAACTGATTATGAGCCTTGATGCTGAATGTAGTTTGTCATGTCCAGTACATATTATTAATATAGTTAGTTAATGAGAAAATGGGGAAAAAACTCCTACATAAAGCATTTAATTCCTAGAAGGCATTTCAGACTAATGAGCATTTCCAGGTATGAAATACATTATGTGGGGGTTTTCCCCCTATTTTGCCATTCAGTTATCTACTTTTAGTCTAATATACAGATATGTACAGAGTGACTGAAAAGTAACTCCTTATTTTATATATGACTGGCTAGACAAGCGACCTGACTTAACACCCTGTGACTTTTAATTTTGGGTTGGTTTAAGGAGCAAATCTATGATATTAAACTTGAAGGACAAATACAAGAACTGTTTTCCATACCACAAGAATTCCTGGTGAAATCAGTTGACACAATTCCTGGGTGGCTTGAGAAGCTGGTAGTGAAATCTAGTGCCCATATTGAATTTTAAATAAAATCTCATGCTAAACACTTTCCTCTCATATCCATTTATTGTATAAATTATAGTTAATAAATTATAAGTATTTTAAAGGAGTTTTATGGGGAGTTACTCTTCAGTCACACTGTGTATTATATCTTACCCCCCCCCACACACACACGCAGTAAAAAATAAACTGAAAAGCTTAAGACTGTAAAAAAGCAGAAAAATATGTACTCACATGACAGAGCTTTCATGTGATAATAAAATAACATTTTAAAATGTTATTTTATTATTATATATAGTCATTCAGTTACCCACAATTCATCTTTATTGATTTTTATATAACATCTTCCATAATGTTTATTTAGGCAGCAAGTATTCATCCAAACAAGTTTGATTAAAAAGAACTGACAAGGTTTGTTTATTTAATTTTTTTTATTGTATTTTCCCAATTTTTGAATAAGTTGTTGTATATTGGAATCAAAACTTTGGATAAACTGGCCAAACTTCATATTTGACATGTTATTTTTATTCAAGTACTTTCAACCATCTTGGTCATTTTCAAGAATTATGTGCTGCCTGTGTAGTAGGCAAAATACTTTAACTACATTCTGGTATTTTTTAGAAAGCTGAAAGTTTAAAATAGTCTATAGTGACAGCATTTGCCACATTTAAAAAGGAATTAGGTTGCACCAAAAATAATGCATCAATATTATACATTTTCTTTTATTAAATGCATATTAAATATTCTATACACACTTCATGATGCAGCCTTCTGTAGTGAATGCAGGTTGTTTATTTGGTATAATAATATCTTCTAGAGTCTTTCATTGGATGTTTTATAGTATTTTGCTATTATCCATTAATATTTGTCTGAAGTTGATAGTTGTATTTCGGTGCATGTGTAGCCAATGTAAGAATTTAATGCTGTTTTTTGATGGCTGATATTGGAGATGCACTCTCCCAGAGAGCAAGGGGATTCATAAACAGCTTTATGAAAGTTATGTGATATATATGTACACACACACACACACACACACACACACAAGGCCTGATAAAAAAAAAAGTATTGGGACTGTTGCTCTGTTGCTATGGGAATGGAGCTAAAGTACTTAGTGAAACCACTTAGCACAGATTAACCTTGAAATCTATGGCACATGCTCACCAATTTATGTTTTTGATCACTTCTGTTGTTTATAGCAGAGCTTGGCGGGAAAGTGTGTAGAGTGTGGTTCTCTCACTACACCACAGAAGTTCCATCAGTGACCATGACAGAGAAAACTGAACAGAGAATAACAGAGGATGAATTATGACTTTATGGCTATGATCCCCAAAACAAGGCTCAGTCTTCACCTCTCCAAGCCTGAAGAAAACACAAATGAATTGAAGCAATGTGAAGACACAGCTGACAGTTTTCTTTGAGTGCAAGGAAATTGTTCTTCAAGGTTATGCTCCACCTATATATATATATATCTGTCTGACAATGATAAAATTAGAAACAAATAGGAAACATAAATTTAATGTTTCCCTTTTTTCAAAACTTTGTCAGGAATATTTGGAAATAAATAGAAGAATAGAATGTTCTGGTACATTTCAGGTCTGTTGTTTGTTTTTCATTGGTCAGGTAGATTTCATGTGTTTCCTTTATAGTATGTATATGTGTGTGTGTCTGTATTCTAGTGGGTATTTTTTTTATCCAACAGGTAGTGTGTGTGTGTTTAATTCCATAAGTTGGTTGTGGGAAGATGGGTAGAGTCTGCCTGTATCAAATTTCTAGTTGGTCTTGTGGGAGTCGATGGTATTACTATGTATGTTCACAGTTGGCAAGATGTATGGTATTAATGTTGGGGTAAATTCTATGGTTTAGGAATAATTCTGTGTATCAAGAAATTTGGAGGTGTGTGTGTTGTTTTATTTCTATTGTAGGTATTATTGTTATTATACATAACTTTGAGTGTCTCAGAAGATATTTGGTGTGTTGGAGTGAATGACTTAGGTATCTGGATGTTACATTCTGTAAGTATAGAATTTATGGATGTTGGTGATATGAACAACTGTGTTTGGTGTGTGTTTATCAATGGAATCATATCAATTGATATCCCTTCTAAATATTTTCTTCATAGTGAAACAGGTTTCTTTTTTATTAGTTATTTTTTTAATTAAATGTTATGGCCTGTTTTGTTTCTGTGTGTCATGAGAGAATTTAGTTCAATATCCAAATGGAGGTCACTCTTCTGTTCATAGATGTGGACTTTTAATTTTCTTGAAGTTTCACCTATATAGCTCTTATGGCATAGCAGGCTTTTAATATTAGAAATCTCAGCATCAGATGTGGTGTTGGTTCTGCATTTTCTATTAACTAGATATCTGATTGTCTTGGAGATGGGGGTTATGACCCTTGTGTTGGGGATGGTATGATGATTCTTGAATTTTGTTGATAGAGAGTTGGAGGGTAGGATATTACACTTTCTGTTTTTGTTGTTGTTGGTGCCTACTTTTTGATCAGGTGGGTTTTATATGCTCATTTTCTAGTGTTGGGGGATGAAATGATAGGGGTAGTGAAGAAATCTAATTTTTTTAAAAAAATGTATTTTTCTTATCCATTTAGATATTTTGGGCTGCATATTTGAAAGGCTTTGAGGTAAAAACTTATGATTATTTCTGATTTTATTTTTTGGTTATGGTGCAATAAAATGTTTGATTTTCTTCTTTGCTTTTTCCACATTGCAAAATTTTATTAAATCCCAAAATTTGTTACTTAATGGATGAAATATATATAATAATCCATAGGTATGTGATCCAAGTGAATCCTAATAATGTGAAATATTAAAACAGATCCACAAGCTCAATGTATTTATTGTAACAGAGCATATGAAATAGATAGATTAAAAATCCTAAACTACCTATTCGGAAAATAGCTATTTCGATCCACAGATTTTCTTGTGGACCTTTCAGAGATGTTAGGAAATTAGATAACAAGGAGATAGAAAAAATAATTTCAACCCAAGAAAGGCAATAAATCCACTAAGACACAAGAGGTTACTGAGTATGATAGAATTAGACAAAATAAATACTATTAAGGAGAGAAAACAAAGAATAGGAATTAAGAAAATTAAGAAAACAGAGGATAATGATTGATATTGCACTTAAATTTTTGAAGATGAATATTGACTAGGAAGTGAGAAGTGTGGTAGAAGAAACTCTTGGTATAGAACTTAAGGTTACATCTGGCAGCCATTTCAACTGTAAAATAATGAGACCTTCTTGCCAATCTTGTACTCCATTTAAATGCATAAAATCTAGGCATCATAGAGGAAAGTACATCAGAACATTTACCATGAAAGTATTTACCATGAAAGTATTTATAGAAAATTGTGGTGGTAGGTATAGTTTTACTTGAAAATGTATCTTAACATTGACGAAAAACTTCTCCATATGAAAATACTTAGGAAATTAACTGAGCAACAATTAGTGTATCTAGTTGTCTTACTCCACGTTAAATTCCATGTCTGACCAGAAGAATTTGTCTTGATCAATTAACACACCTGTTCAACTCAATGTTTACATAGTGAAAATATCTTCCATAACATGAATCATGTGATAAAAAGGATGATAACAATTGTGCTGGTTGCTTTGACTTTGTGGTTTTTGCAATGTCAGATCTTCTCCTTACCAACACCTCACTCATCTACTCATCACAACATGGTGGCTGGCAATACAAAATAGAGGCTTCAGAACCACTTGACGGACATGTCTAATCTCCACCAAGGGATGACCAGAACTTTCCCCGATCACAAACATGAATATTTATATAGGCCATCACCTGGATATACCCTATTTCTAGTTTTGTTGCCACTTTATCTCCAAAAATCACTTCCCGTTCTCCTTTGGTTAAAGTGGATGTCACTTAGAAGACTTAGATCTTCAAAAGGAATCCTCAACCAGATTTTAGATGCAACCAACTGCTGGTCCATCAAACAGAAGCACTTGAGATCGAGACAAAATCACCTCTTTCCTTTCTACGTGGGTGTTCATAATATCACATTATAACCAATTTTGTTTATTCTTTCAAGTAGCCAGACATCAGAAGGAACCATCTACTGGTCTATGAAATGGAAACACTTGAGATCAAGATAAAAACCACCTCTTCCCTTTCTGTGGGTGTGTCCATAGTATCATATAACCATTTTCTTTTATTCTTTTAAGTAGTGAGACTTCCGAACTAACCATCTGCTGGTCTATCAAGCAGAAACACTTGAGATTGAGATAAAACCACCTCTTCCCTTTCTATATGTGTCTCCATAGTATCACATTATAACCATTTTTAGTTAAACAGTGACAAGAATTGATGAGTCTAAAACTTTGTATGCATCAATTCTGGTCACTTCACAAGAAATTAATGAGAAACTTTATCATCTCTCTCTAAATATTTTGTGACTGACAGGATAAAATTAATTTCAAGAAATTGGTTTGATGCACTAATAATAATTATTCACAAAGATGATTCTTCAGAAGCATTTTTTCTTCTGCCTCTAATGATTGGTTTTGATTTTTTTGTATTTTCATCTTTGAAGGTTGATAAAAAAAACATAATGTGTGTTCTATAGTTACAACAGAATTAATAGTTGAGACAATTAGACCATATCAGAATAAACATAAAAATGTCAATATTCCAAATTTAGTCATTTTCCTTCTCGAATTGTAGTATGAGGTTAGGTAAAAATGCAAGTTGTGTTCTTTAATTATCTCAGATTTAATACTAGAAGGTCACAAATCTTACCAAAATGGATACAAAATTCTAATTCTAGTCTTCAACTTTGTCTGCTTCTTTTTGACTTGTTGTATTCCACTTTTGAATGAAGGTATATATATATATATATATATATATATATATATATATATATATATATATATATATATATGATACAGTGGGTAAATTGTCGCCATTTTATATTAATTTCATGCATGTGAATTGTTTTTGATTTTGTTGACTGCACAGTATAGTAGAGTCAGTTGCGCACCATCTGTAAGAAAAAGAGAACCATGACGCAATTCACTCTGCCAGAAATTTGGTAATGGCATGCTGTACTGCTTGGCATTTTTGTCAGAAACTCCAATACAAACGTTTCAGCATGTTTGGGTATTAATCTGAAGACAGTGCAGAGGATTCAGAAAGAGTAGGATGAATCTAATGGTGATCCGGTGATCCTGAATATATGGCAACTCAGAAGCCCCACTTTGATCATTCTGATAAGAAAAGAACTTGTTGGTGTGGGCTTCAGACTCAACAGAGGCCTACATGAAGTGCCTCAAGGTATAGTGCTGTCTAGGGTCAAGAGAGTGGCTGCTGGAAGACCCTTTGTCTGGAAACAGGACTCTGCACCAAGCCATAAAAGCAGGAAAACTTAGTCATGGCTGTAAGACAATTTTTACAACCACATTATCCCTTACATTTGGCCATCTAACTCCCTGTAACCCCCTTGATTATGATGTATGGGGTGCAGTTGAGTGAGCGACCAACAAAACTCCTTGTAACACCAGCATTTACTAACTTAAACAAGGAGACTGTCCAGAAGAGTGGCAGGAGATTCTGAAGTCTTCTGGAGGCTATGGACCAATGACAATTTTATTGAATAAATTTACTCTTTAGTATTACAAGATACTTTCATAAAATTTGGTAACTATATCTGTTAAAATGAGATGTCAGAGTTAATAATTTATATCACAATTTATCCATCGTACCATATATATATATATATATATATATATATATATATATATATATATATATATAACTGTGTGTGTGTAAAGTAAAGGAGAATAATTTTAATTAAAAAAAAGATGTAATAGTGACAGGTTATTGGAAATTTATTGTATTTTTGAAATATGACTTATTTGATGGTTACAAATCTGAAGGAAAAAAAAGTAAAAATAAGCAGGATTGTGTTGCTGTCTTTTCATTGGCCCATGAATTGTTGAGAATGCAAGATTTCCCTGCAAGAAAAGGAGTTACTTCCTCCAAAATTCTTCAGTAAGAATCTTTCACTTGTTAAAAAAACACATGGCTCTGCAAGCTGCTTGGGAAGTTTCCCCTCATTCATATAACTATCTCTGTCACTGACAAGTAGTCAGCAAAATTTCCCTAGTGGGAAAGAAGCCAATATAGACAATGTGTGCTATGATATTTATTCATGCAAGAAAACTTTTCTCCTGATAAAAAAGGCTTTGGCTTTCAGTAAGAAATAGACACTGTTTAACAGACAGTAGTGATGACGAATGCAGTAACATAAGCAGTACAGCCCACTATGGAACAACAGCTCTAGACATCCAAATACCCATTCACATTATATATCATGCTGTAAGAATGACTTGAATATCAACTGTTGTATTGTGTTGTTCTACAACACATGATCAGTAGTCAATCTCTTGCCTATCTCTTAGTTTACTATATACTTTATATCTCTTCTACTTAACATATTCAAATAGATACAATCTTATATGACCAATCCACTACACCTCCCTGAACTGAAGAGGTTTAATGCTTTTGATTCTTCTCAAACTTCTACAACCTCTTTCATCCTTTCTCCCTTGAGGTTTATGTCCTGTTCTTTTTAACGGAGACCTTGGTCTCATTTTATCTTCTGCTGTCTTTCATAGGCTCATCTTCTATTACATTATCCTGATTAGAAGAACTCATCCTTTCTTCTCTGTTAAGGTCTTCTTCCATCACCATGTCTTCCTCTTTAATTCTGGGTCAGAAATGGTATAATGGCTATGTTATGTCCCCTTTGCATGATGAAATTAGCTCTCTCAGGACTTGCTACTGTTTTTCTTATATGACACCCTTTCATTTGTAGAATAAGACATTGCTAATGCATATCTTATTAACACACCACTTATGGACACACCTATTCACACAGATGGGCTTTGCAATCTGTCTGCATGTGGGATCATCCTATAACTAATCAGTAACCTTGGTAAGTAACCATCTATAGTATCTCTGCTTGGGAAAAATGTTTTTAATCCAATTTTTACTGTCTACACCATTCTTACCACAATCCTGTTAGGTTGGGAGTAATATGGTAGTGTTTTGTAAGGGAAGCAGCCAATCTATCTCAAATGATTACACAGATCTTCATCACGACATTCTTTGTAGATGTTGCTTGGTTCCTTTCTTTAAAATGTGATGGTTTCATTTCCTCATCTCTAGGAATTTCAGTTCTCTGAGTTCCACCTCCATGGGCCTAAACAGGATGCTAGGACAGAATTTGAGAAGCTCTTGGGCAGCAATCATCTTCTGCAACTATGTCAGTATTCTGAAACCTATTTTTCACAGATAATTTTTAGTCAAGAAACCACAAGAAATACCATGGCTCACCTGAAAGATTTTACAATAGTCACTTCTCTTCAAATGTAATGGGAGTGTCAGCTTATTTTAACTTACTCGCAGCAGTAGGTCACCTGCTACTTAGTTTCTTCTTTTTGATCTACTGACCTATATTTTTACAATGTAGCTTTTCTATAAATATTCACTAACCTCATGTGAATGTTTGCAGCATTTTCTCTTTCTAAAAACAGAAATTCTCTAACAGCTTTTTGCTTTCTATGCAAAGCCGTGATTTTGAAAGAGGGTTATGAGTAGAAAACGAGAAGAGGAATCCATAATTTTTCCCTTCATGTTTCTAGATAGTTTGTTTGCAGCTAAAAAAAAAAAAAACTCCAAGAAATTTTGACTAATGGTTTTAAAATTAAATTAGAAGTCATTACTTTTTGACTGACCCTGTTAAACAAGAATCCAAGCATCGTTATCTTCTTTACACTTGTGTTCAATTAATTTCCTATTAGCAGGAAAAAGAAAAAAAAAATTAAGCACGTGCCATCATCATCATCATCATCATCATCATCATCATCATCATCATCATCATCATCATCATCACTCTCATTTTTATCAGCTTTCATAATTGTCAATAACACAATTCTTCTCTTCTCTTAATTTGTTTTTATTTTGATTTCTATGCACCATGTTTCTTTAGGGTGTAGGTGATCATGGCTCTTCACAACTTCCTGTTCTTTGTAACTCTTTGCAATGTTTGTCTTTTGTGTGTCCCTTGGACTTCCTGTTCTGCCATCCATTTACACAAACCCAAGTTACTTGATGTCTTCCTCAGTATCACCTTCAATATGCTATTGTGTTCAGAAAAACATACATAAATAAAAAAAATGTATTATACTGTCACTTTGTCATGTCCATAAAAAAAAAAAAAAATTATAGTGTCAAAAATAATTAATAATCATTAATTATTTAAAAAATAATTAATAATCATTAATTCACTCTTCCTAAACTGGTGAGAATTTACCGAACTTTTCTCCTTTACACACACAAGCATGTGACATACTCACTATCAAACAGGCAGTCGACACATTGAAATTGAAAATTTCTGCTCATTTCCTTTTTCAGGCCACAGTGGTAACATTTGTCTCTTAATACTCAACAAAAATTTGTTGTAAGAATACTTCAGACACTTCCTTTATTTTCAAGTAAATTATCTGGAAACTCTTTACATACATGTATATATAAAAAAAAACACACGAGAAAGACTGTATACTCTTTATTCATTCTTTATCTTATCTTTCTGTTGGATTCCAATCCATATTTGATCTACATTTGACCCCAAACTCACAATTTTACTCAGTATTACTGTTTCTCGTGTCTCCAACACCACATAACAATCAGATAATAAATAATATGTTTTCTTTTTTCCATGTCTTGCTGTTCCTCATTTTCTGCAAGCATTTTTGTACATATAAATGCCAGGGGCTTTATAATTATTGACTCAGTCATAGCTTCCATACAATTTTATCTGTGATTATCAAATTTTCCAAACCTTCTTTCCTCATTGTGTTCCAGAATTTTTAACTGTCTCTTTCTTACACGAAGTATCATTTTGTTTCAGTTTTTCTTAAAACGTCTTTGTTTCTTACATGCTCCATCCATGGTATTCTTCAAAATCACAGATCTTCTGCTTCAAGTCTTCTCTTCTATGAGGAAATTTTCCAGCACTCACTGACATATAGGAGGATTGATATTACATAGCATTGTATACACAGTAATTTATTAAATGCTTTAGTTATATATAGAAATAAATTCAAATATAACTTTGTTCTGAAGGATGCCACACTTATTAGAAGAGAAAGTAACTTATTGTTATGATGTTGAAACCATAGAAAAATAACACAGACTAGGATATAAAGTTAAACTGTATATTATTCATGGAAACGTAGTACAAAGTATGTGGACTGGAGAGTACTTCTCTCACTGGTATCCTGACTCACTCATTCATACACTCACTCGGTGATACACTCTTGGTGACTCACACCTGGTGACTTGCGATATTTAACAACCCCCCCACAGGGTCGTATATGGCACAAGGCCGGTTTAATGTGGGCTTTCCGAGCCTGTAGGCTCAACCAAAAATATGCCCATTAGAACCCGTATAAACGGGTTCAGGGACTGTCTACCTCCCCGGACGAAAGTTTGCCCTGTGGCAAAGCCTCATCCGAGTTCCTCTCTGCCAAAGCAGAGAGTTCGACAGGAGTTACACCTGGTGACGTCCTCTTTACTAGAAATTGGTAGCCACATTATATAAGTGTGGAAGAGTCCATTTGTAGGTATGTCAGGTTCCCAAAATACTTATTTAGAATGGAAATTCTTGAGAGTGCTGCTATTGAATCTTATCAAAATATAAAGCTACACACACTGGATTTTTTTTCACATATCTTCATTCCTAAACAAATTACTACTTTCCCAAGACAAAATATATGACTATAAAAATATTAACAAATTAAAAGAAAATGGTTAAATTCATAATGTTATTTAAAATATATAACACATAAATTAAACCCAAACTAAAATAATTTAAATACTAATTAACAATAAAAAAAAAAATTATCATTTACACACTTTCATTTGTTAGACATTGAATTGTGTGACTTGGTTTCCTCCATAGCTTGCCTAGACTTTTTGGCTAACCTGATGAATATTTAGTAGTAGTCTTTAAAAATTTTGAAAAAAAACCCAATAACATTAACATTTTTGCTCTTGTATATAAATACTTGTTGTAAAATAAGATCCTCACATTTGCTTTGATGAAGTCCCTCAGAGGACGAAACATGTCAGATAAGTTTTCCTTTTGTCTTTATTCTTATACAAGGCTAGGATGATGGTTGAAGCTTTTCTAGAGATGGTGTCTTGATAAATACATTCAGTTCATTTTGACTACCATGAATATTTGGATATCCAGGAGAGCATCTGGCCTTTTTAAAATCTTGCTTCAAATCATTGAGACAAATCAGCTAGGAACCCCCCTTGCTTTGTGTGAGATTAATCCTGATCTTGCCTCAACAAAAAAAAAAAAAAAAAATAAAAACATGGCTATGTATGTATATATGTCCACTGTTATTTCTCTTTCTAGTATTGATGAGAATTTCCTTCCTGACCTTTTGTTTTTGGTCATGTTAACATCTTTATTATAATATTTTCTTGTTACATGTTAAGGGAAAATATGATTCATTAGTGTGAAAATATGTCTATCTCCTTTTAATTGGTTGCAAATAGGATGTGTAGAAATCATTTCCATCAGAGATCACTGTTCTTTTTATAACTCTTTATTGGGAAGGATACCTGACACTTCTGTTTAATGATGAATGAACAACTTGAGAGAGAAACTTTCTACATGCTAATGAAGTTTCTCTTAAAAGGAAGAAAAAAAATATAAAGACAGATATTTGTTGAGGTAAATTCTTTTCTCCCCAATAATAATACTAATAATAAATAGTAAATTCTTTTTCTCCCCAGTAATAATACTAATAAATAGTCTGTTTAAATACGTGATACTCGAGTGCAATGTGCATTTTTCTTATTCAGATGGATTCATTTTCTATGCCTTATCAATCCCTTGCAGATTATTTAAAAACAATTTTTTTTTTAATTATTTTTTTTTAGATAATAATATAGTGACACAAGTCTTACAAATTAACCCATAGCTGGGGGGAGAAGAGGTGGATTCATACCTTTCCCAAGGATATTTGCATGTAAGTGTATATAATGAACCAAACTTGAATTGGAAATCAGCTCTCTGATTAACAATTCTGAGCCATTATTCATCACACTATCCTCACATCCAAGCACCTGTTATTCCCAAGCAGTCACCCGTTTAGGTACTGACCAGGCCCAGCATTGTTTAACTTCAGTGATCATACAGGGAACCAGTGTTTAATGTAATATAGCCATAAGCATTCTTATTCAGAATAAATAGCCAAATGTTATAATTTAGCCTGAATACTATAAATGATTGTGTTTTTAAAGGTAATAAGGGAACTTATTACTAATACTAGTTATTGCTAATAATGGAACTTCCATGGTCTCCATGCCAAATTACAGGTGAGCTGTTGATGAAGGCTCTTTTCTTTGGCACTGTTGCAAGATCGAACAAATATTTCTTTAGTATTGAACAATGCAGATGCTATGAATAACACTGGCAGATTCTCTCTACTGAAAATCTGCCAGGGTTAATTTTCTCTTCATAGACAATCGCCAACATCACAAATCATCAGCATCATGAATTAGAAAGTAATGACAATGTCTGAATAAACTGATCAAAATCTAGATTCAGTGTTTCTTTTCATCATGAAATAAATTATGAATATTGCATTGCATGTACTAGAACAAAGCACAGACAGAAATGAAAAGTCATCATTGTGTGTGTGTGTGTGTGTGTGTGTGTGTGTGTGTGTGTGTGTGTGTGTGTATATATATATATATATATATATATATATATATATATATATATATTCTGTTGACTTCAGCTTGTATATAATAGTTGAGCCATTGTGTTGGGTGGGTATCTGTCTATATTTCTGAGATGAGGTATTATGTCTACTATTTACATTACTCGGACTATTGTCCTCATCTTTGTTGCCATATTTATTACAACATTTTGGCTGTTGTTTGCTCTGGCCTTCTTCAGGTGGTTGGAATGTCGTCTCTATATTTCGCTCACTGGGGTAAACTGTTTAGTTCCTCAAGGACACATGGCACAGTGGATAAAGGCATTAGATCCAGTGACATGATCCAAAGAGTGTGAGTTCAATATCTGGTTAAGGCATTGGAGAACTTGGAGAGGTGAATTAACTGGAGATAACTGATAACTGACATCCATTAAACATGGCACATGGAACTAGAACAGTCTACTCCAGTGAGCGAAATAAAGGGTTCAGTTTGACATTCCAACCACCTGAAGAAGGCCGAAGAGTACAATGGCCTAAATGTTGTGATAAATATGGCAACAAAGATGAGGACAATAGTCTGAATAATGTAAAAAGTGTGTTGGGTATATTTTGAAACCCCCACGATCCCAGGCAATTTAAACTATTGTGCCTCTTTCTTACCCAGAGCCGTTATAAATTGTAGTAATTTTTTTTATTGAACAATTTTTTAGTGCCACTAAATTTTATTTGAAGTGGGTGGAGTGATGTATGGTGGCTCAGATTGAGTTTGAATTCTGGTTGAGTTTGTTACATTCACTCAAGTGCTAACAGCTTTGGAAAAGGTATGAATTCCATCTCTTCTCATGCTAGCTATGGGTAAAATAGTAGGGTAGACTGTTTCCTATAGACTTGTGTGGCAAATAGTCTAGGAGAAGAACAGCTCTAAATTCAAACCCCCTGCTGCCATCGAGGTCAAAGGTAAAGGCTAGAAGGTAACTTTTAAAACAAATCCTCCTCACATTTTGACTCCAAGAAACAAACTATCCCCCCCTACTTTGAGCTGCGAAAGAAATTAATAGACTTCTCTGGCTTAATACAATGGTTTGAACAAACACTAGGCTGGGACATGGCACAGTGCCATGGACCTCTCTGATTTCGGACCACTCCCCCATGTGTGTATAACCTATGACACTTCAGATGACAAAGAAAAATTTAATGCCTGATCCCACCAAAACTATGCCACTGCAGCTGAGACAAGAGGAATTTCTGTAGGCTTTCTGACACATTCTTATCAAAGGTCTACCAATATGACTCTTGTGGCTAACGAGGCCTGCACTGGAAAGATATACTCTGTCACATTTATTAAATGCAAATTGATGCTTGCTGGATAAATAGTTTCTCCCTTTCCCAGCTGCACGCTTGACATTTACCCAACTCATTGCATGATCTTGGAAGCCATATGTGCCTTCATGAATTTTATGCCTCCACATAATTCGATCACATGCAGCAATGTCCCACTTAATACACTGAGGAAATGTTCAAAATCTTCACCTTCATTCTGTGTCCCTTCAGAGCATAGGCAATCATAGCTCTCCATAATTTCCTGTCCTTTGTAGCCCTTAGTAAATTTTGTCTTTTTCTTATATCACATAATCCCTGTCAACTATATAAATACATGCATTTAGTAGGTTATTCACTGCTTTCCTATGTCTCTCTTGCCTTCAATCTGTCCTGTGAGTGTCAAATTTTACAAGCCCTCTTATGTACTCTAGAAATTTCAATTATCTATTCCTTATGTTAAGTATGTGTACAACGTGACAACATGACAACGTGCTTGTTCTACACCTTTGTTTCCATTTTCTCTAGAACTTCGCTGTTGCACGCATATTCAGTCCATGGTATTCTCAGTGTCCTTCTGTAGAGCCATAAATCTCTTTCTTCAAGTCTCTTCTTCATCTGTGAGGACATTGTCTACCATTCGCTGCCACATAGGAGAACTGATGTTACGTAACAGCTCTTTTCATTGTTTCAGAAGAAATTTTTCTGCTTCTCAACACTTTGCTTAGATTTTGGAAGACGTCTTTCACTATCCCAATTTGCCTTTGGATTTTGTTGCTGTATTTTCCATCCTCTGTTAAACTATTTCCGAGATATTTCAAATTCTGCACTTGATTAATTTGGATTTGTATGTTGAGCTGTTTCTTTTGTTGAGAACTATACATTGTTTTTTTTGTAATTGATATTTATTCCTTTCTTCTTGCTATCCTTTACTATCTGCTCTCGGAGTTCCTCTAGTTTCCTTTCTGTTACCATTCCAGAAAGTTCTCAAATGTGTCCGAATTTTTATTGTCTATTTCATGTAATAATATTTTTTATAATGCACCATATCACTTGAAAAGATGAGCAATCATGGTTCTCCACAGCTTCTTCACTACTGTTTCTTTTTTTTGTTGCTCTAGAGAATAGCACAACAATCTGTATTTGACGCAGTTGCTGTTGGTCACTAGTTTCTTGTGGATGAGGTTGAGAAATTTCAAAGTAAACAAATTCAAAAGCAATAAATTTTAACAATTGGAGGAATTTTACATTGTAGAATATTGGTTAGCTTGCAAGCGGTCTGACACACAAGTAGACTGATGTAGTCACTTCCAGCTTAATTTTTTACACTGTGTGATTTGATGGAGAGATATATTGGTGAATTGAGTCCACTCATGCAAATATGTTGGGCAGGTCCATTCTAGTAGACTAACCCACTGGTTGTATTAGGTACTCTCTTAGGAGTGAGGTAAAAATGAGGTATCCTACCTTAAAAGGAGACAAGTAGGCAGCCATGTTAGAAGGTAAGTCATTTAACTTCTACATACATATATCTTTATATAAAGAATAACATATTTCAAAAACAGAAAATATACTTGTTTGTATATAGATAAAAAGTGGAGAAAAACATTTATAGGCTTTGCTGTTAGAAAATGTGTTAAGGAGAGTGCACCACATGACTTGCTGAAAATAAGAAGACATAAGTTCGCCAGTCATTTGCAATAACTGAAATGGATTAAAGTGCTTGCTTTCTTCTCAAGTCCTCCACTCTACCAACTGAGCTATCATGAGTGACCTCTTTCTTATTAGCCCTGTTGGCGGGGCTTCAGAATACACCGAATGCACCTCTGCAGAGGGTAAAAGCCCCTCGACAAGGCCACCTGTTGGCTGTGGGTGGCGACCTGTAATGCCTGGAGACAGGATCCTGGTGGCTGAGCAATCTACGACCCGGAGTTAGTGGTAGTGGTTCTGCAACACTCCACTTCGGCCCTTATCTGGGCTAGACGGGTGGTCGGATAGGCCCAATCCGATCAATCGGCTGGTCGCGTCATGCACTAAATCAAACTTACTAAACACGGATATACGCTCACACTCTCCTCATCAGATAATAAACTGATTTAGTAGTGGTGGCTGTAGGGTCAATTGACCATGGTGACAATGGGACAAACATTGCTGTATCCCTTCGACCCTTCCTATTTTGTTACTTGGATTGGAAAAAAGAGACCACAGGTGCTTGAGTCTTACATTATGTTCAAGTATATCAATCCTGTAGCCCTGAAGTGCCCGGGCGAATGGGTTTCCTCTCTGGCATTTTCCAATATATAGAATTCCGTGGTGGGTGGGGAGAAGGATTGACGAAGGAAAAAGAAAAACATATTATGAGCTATAAAACCCCAAGTAAAAAAAGATTTCTGGAAAATTCGGACAGTGAGCCCGATGAGCAACCAGACACCTTCCCACATTTTATTGTTCTAGAATCTAACTTAAGCAGACCACTGATCATGCTATCTCCTTTCCTCATACAAAAAACCATATCAAATATAACAACACCAAAAAATGTCACTAAATTAAAAAATGGAACTTTATTAATAGAAGTTCACAATCAAAAATCTTTACTTCAAACACATAAATTTCATGACATTAATATCAAAACTTATCCCCACGCAACTCTAAACAGCTCCAAAGGAGTCATTAGAAATAAAGAGCTTTCACTATGCACTACAGACGAAATTCTAAATGAATTAAAAAATCAAGGTGTCACTAATGTGAAAAGAATCTCAATTAAAAAAAAATGATGAAGTAATATACACTAACACCTACATACTGACTTTCAACTCTCCTCAATTACCAAAAACAATAGACATTGGATATGTAAGAACCAGAGTGGAACAATATATTCCAAACCCGTTACAGTGCTACAAATGCCAAAGATTCAGTCATCACAAAGACCAATGCCGAAGGGAACAAACCTGTGTTAACTGTAGCCAAATAAATCCAAACCATCTAGAAGAAAGCTGTCCAAACAAAGCCTTTTGCTCAAACTGCCAAGAAAACCACCATTCACATTTCAAAAATTACCAAATTTATAAACAGGAAAAAGAAATCATAACAACTAAATATCAAAAAAATATTACATTTCAGGAAGCCAGAAAGGAAGTGACAAGTTACCAAAGAGACACATATGCAATGGTAGCTCAAAAATAAAATAAAATACACACCGACAACCTTCCAGACTTTTCTTCCCAAACTCTGAATCTCATGAAGGAACTAAAAAACCTACTCCATGAAGTTAAAACCATCATTATGGAACTCAGAACAAACTCTAATAATCAAATTAACAAGGAAAAACCCATCAACACTGATGCCAAAATAAATGAAAAGAGTAAACTTACAAAGAAAAATCTAGAAACAATTGCCCATAAAACCACAGAACCTCATGATCCAAAACCTGAAAGATCTCAATCTCTAACTAGATCAAAAGCATATAACTACGACAACAAAGACACAGTAACCGACAAATTAGAAACAGAACAGGAAAGCAAAAACCAAAAAATAACAAATCAAAAGGTAAAAACAAACCGAAAAACACTAGAATCAAAAACTAAATCCAAAAACCACAAAGATAAACCCAAAACAGGAAAAGACAAAGAAAAACCTGAATGTATGGACATAACATGAAAGACATTGTTGAGAATACCCACACAGATGATGTCCTTGCTTTCTTGAAAGAGACAGGATTTCACACAAAAATATAATATCTCATCCCAACTCTAACTACTCCACCAAGGTACCATTCGAATGTAGTAACTCTGATATAGCAACTCGAATACAACAACTCTGTCACTACCTCGATGAGCACAACAACTTGACATGTAAAATAACCTTGTTGCTCATAACAATCTTGATGTGTACAATTGCCTAAAGGTGCATAACAACTCAGGAGTACAACAACTTCAGAAAGCAAACCATGTCAAAAAATAAAAATAAAAAAAAAACTTTTTCAGCATTAAATGTCCCAACGAAGGTCAAACAAACAAACAAACTATCTATCTATCTATCTATCTATCTTTCTTATTCTATCGTTCTTGTTCGTGCATATGTACATACACAGTCACACGAACGAAAGTCCTGCCATCTTCCTCACAGATTCGCTATTTATGCCTGTGTTGGGAAAACTAAAATTTGCATATGAGATTTAATTCTCATTCACCTGAGACTTCCTATTTTATAAATTCAAGTTTTGGTTTGAATTCTTATTTTTTTCTTTGTACGTCTCCACGTGATCTTTCAACAGCACCTGACACACCAAGCAAATTCACTTTGCGGGAGGTAAGTCTTCTTGTTCTTCACAGACTGCTTGTTGGTGGAAAAAGTCTTGTTGATCTTACTACTACATACTGAAGCAAAGAGAAACTTATATCCATTCTTTTATAGTCCTGAACAATACCACCTAGTGAGCATCTTGGCAGACAAGGTAGGGATAATCCCACAATCTGTTTGTCTAGTCTGTAGTCCTTCCCTTTGATCAAACATGACAAATAGCTTACCTGCTGCTTTCCTTTGCTTCTGTTATCTCTGATATGCCCTCACAGTGTTACGTTCTCCAAGCTTTCCTTCCTCATTAATTAGTCTAATACTAAACTGTGAGCATAATGCAACTATTGAGGAATAAATTTTTAACATTTGCACATTGATCAACAAGCGGACTTTACTAAACATTACAGTAGGCACCCTTTTAGCTGAGCTTTGTCTAGCAGAAAGTTACATTAATGAGGTACACAGTGAGCATAGAATACAATTTGAAATCATGCACCAAAGTTGATTTCCTTTAAGAAGAATTGGGTCTTGGTGAGGACCACACTTGTTTGAACCTTGTGAACTGGCACTGAATTACAGATTATTAGAACTGTACCCAATAAGAGGAACCACATCAATTGAGGACATTCAACAACAGTAACAACTAAAGTGGATAGCATGTGTAACTTGAAGAAATAGTAATAATGACATGATGAAGATGTTGACTTTCTACACTACTAATATTGCTATTACTACGGCTGATATTACTGTTACACTTAGAGATGGCAACAGATACTACTCTTGTTATTTACTTGTCCCTCTACAGTAAAGAAATATGGCAGATAGTTCAAGTGTCAAGGCTAAGGTCAAAAATTGCCTGGTCCTCACAGCCAACATCAAGCTAGCATCAATATTCCAGTGACCTTCCCACTTTGATGTAATTAGGGAGGTGCTGCCATAGGGTGGAAATCTCCGGGTATTTATTTGTTGTGTTCTGTCCAAAGATAGAAATACAATTTGAGAGATAAAAAGTAGTTTATCCACTCAGTCAGATACTGCTCTTTGTTCCTATGCAAATGGCCTGGGAATAAAGAAAGGCATTAATATGAGGATGGGAAACACTGTCTTCTTGGTCAGTGAATGCGAGATATTTCCTTATAAAGACAAAGCAAATATGACTATTACAATATAAATTCTCTTTTACAGTATGATTGCTTGGGATATGTGAATTCTACCTTTTGGACAGCACTTTCAAATTGCACCTGAAGGTCAAGCAGTTTCTTTATATTGGCTCTGAATATGTCTCATTTTATATCATGTTAGAAGAAAAATAAATTGCCAGTGATATTAGAGAGAAAGCAAAGTTTTACATTTGAATCTGACCCTTAACATTGAGTATAAAGCCAATAAAATGAATTGCAAATGTTTGTTTCAGTCATCAAAAGAGATCTGCTGAAGATTTTTTGGGGTGTAAAATCAATTATATATAATTAAAACAACTTCAGGGTTACTGAGTTCTTGTCTACATATTTTATTGTCATTGTTGTTTTGATTTTTGCTTTGAAACTTTGCTACAGGAATTTAAAATGCAGCACGACTCTTTGATGGTAATATTAGTGAACTGTCTTAAAGGAAGACTTTATATATATATATATATATATATATATAAAATGTAATTGTAGTTTGAATTTATACGCAAAGATTTAGGAGGTATTTCCACATCAAATACATGCAGTTTTGTAATAGTAGAACTCATTCATATCTATCATAATTGCACTCATATCTTTAATAAGCAAGCATAGCTATTTGCTAGGCTGGCTACCCAGTCACTGTTGTAGACACCTAAACAGGCAAATTTGTTCAGCACACGCAGACCCCCATCTGTGATTTATACTTCAGCTATGCTGAGTGGACGGTAGTAAAATTTTTGGAAGAGAAGGCATAATTTGCTATGATTGGTAGTTTGAACAAGATCAGTATATTCGAATACTCAGTTAACAATGACATGAGACTTTGTGCTAGCACAATTGTTGATGGCTTCCAAAAAGTTCCATCTGTCCAGTTTCACTCATAAGCCTTGAGTCAACCTATAGTATGATTTTTAAGCACTTTGCAATGCTGCCTCATGTTGGGTTTGCTTTCCCAGAACACTGGCATCAAAAAATCACCTTCCTCACAGATTGACTCTGATGAGATTCAAATGAGTCTCATGGTTGGAAAGTGAACATTTTAATCACTCTGTATGTACCATATATATATATATATATATATATATATATATATATATATATATATATATATATGGTATATATATATATGGTATATATGTACCATATATATATGGTATATATATATATGGTATATATGTACCATATATATATGGTATATATATATATATGGTATATATGTACCATATATATATGGTATATATATATATGGTATATATGTACCATATATATATGGTATATATGTACCATATATATATGGTATATATATATATGGTATATATGTACCATATATATATGGTATATATATATATGGTATATATGTACCATATATATATGGTATATATATATGGTATATATGTACCATATATATATGGTATATATATATGGTATATATGTACCATATATATATGGTATATATGTACCATATATATGTACCATATATATATGGTATATATATATATATGGTATATATGTACCATATATATATACCATATATATATGGTATATATGTACCATATATATGTACCATATATATATGGTATATATGTACCATATATATATGGTATATATGTACCATGTATATAATTGTATATATGTAACATGTATATATGTACCATATATATATGTTCTATATATATATATATATATATATATATATATATATATATATATATATATATATGTGTGTGTGTGCGTGTACCATATAGATATGGTATATATATATATATATATATGTGTGTGTGTGTACCATATAGATATGGTATATATATATATATATATATATATATATATATATATATATATATATATATGTGTGTGTGTGTACCATATAGATATGGTGTGTGTGTGTATATATATATATATATATATATGCAATTTTTTATATATATTATTTATATATTATATATGTGTGGTACCTATTGGAAAGCACTCAATATCAGTGATAGAGCTAACATATTTAGTTGGATTGATGTGAATTTGTGACCCTGGGTTTCACACTATTTGCGATCATCAGACAATCACAAATAGCATGAAATCCAGAGTCACACACTCACATCAATCCAACTAATACACACACACACACACTTGCTTAATTTTGCAAGAATGTTTCCAGATAGATCTGTTTTTCATATATAAGTAATTTTTGCACACACATATGCATGCAAACATACAGACATATATATTTGCACATGGATAAATGTCTTTCCATTGCATCTTTCTATGCCTTATCTTTGTATATGCAATGCAGTATTTATAATTTTCATAAATAAATTTGATTCTGCTTTCAAAGATATCATCAAATGGAACTGCCTTTTCATAATTTTTCCTGATATTCTTAATAATATATCCTGCTGAAACCAAGTAATTATTATTCACAATGTTATTTAATGTATATGCTAGACTGTCTCCATCTATTCTAATGTCTATGGTCCCAGCAGTTCAGTTCAAAACTGAACTACTTGACTACTCACAAACATGATTTGATTACAGTGGTGAAGACGTGTGTAGAACAGCCACACTTTTTGGAAGAATTGATAACAGGAAAATAGTGCACTGTGCTATGAAATCTCCAAACAGTCAACCTCGTCTTTTATTATCGAGGAGTTAAGTCACTTCAGATTAATGTTAGGGCCTCCTGAGTAGACATTGACTTAAAATCATGCTTTATGCCATCTGCATGTACACACACACATATCTAGGTGTGTGCATGAGTGGTTGCAACATTTGCTTCCTAACCATGAGAGCTAAATTTGAAACTTGACATGGTCAATTTGTCAGAAAGGTGGTATAGTGATAAAAAGGAACTCTTCAAGCAAGATTGATCTCCTTTTACATTTCAGGAATGGATTACTCTCCTTTGTTTTGTTTTTCTTATATTTGGCCATTTTATGCTGAAACTCTATCCCTGTGTAGATTTTAGTTGAATAAAGCTTTTTCAAGCTTAATAGGTGGACTACTTCTATTACTGGTAACTTCCTGTTGTTATTGGTCTGGGGAACCAATTCTGGTAGGTGGCACTTTTGGGAAGTGCCTGAAAACCATACCACAGGTTGACCCAAGGCTTGTGAGTGAAATTGGATCAATGGAACTGTTTGGAAATCATCAATGGTTGTACTAGTAGGAAGTTGCAAGTCATCAAGATCGATAGTTTGAGCATACCTGTCTTGTTCAAACTGCTGATTATGCCAGGTTATTCTCTCTCTCCCAAGTACTGTAACTAAGGATCATTTAGCATAGGAGGGCTCTGTAAACAAATACAAATGTGCTGTGAGATTAGAACTTCATCAAACAAAAGTCATATTCACGTTGATATAACTATACGTGCACATGAAGGAGAGGAGATACAGAGAATTTAAAAAATAAAATATAAAAAATGTTTTTGGTATCAAGTCTATTTGATTTTGTTTCATTTTCTTATTGTTCATGTTTCCATCACTTTTGTTATTAAATATCCCGTATTGTGATAATATAAGAAACTGGAGGTAAATTTATTGTAGATGATCTAGCAATTAGAACACTTTCTATATGTTTTCATCTTAGTAAATTGCTTTCTCTTTTATTAAATCGAAATTATGGATAGACTTAAGATGAACAAGCACTGTATTTAGTATATTAAACTTTTTCCACTTTGTCATAGTTTTTTCCCTAACATTGTTCTTGATATATAAAAATTTATATATTTTTTCCCTTATATAAAGATTGTGTTTAAGCATGAAACAAACTGCTGTTGCTTGGAGTTGACTGCAGTGTCCACTAATATATATATATATATATATATATACATACATACATACATATATACATACATACATATATACATACATATATATATATATATATATATATATATATATATATATATATATATGGTGACTTGTCAAAACAAGTGACAGCATGTTGCATGTATCCTATATCAGGAAATAAAAATGATTCTTGTTTATATATGAGAATGTCATACAAATTTTTGGTCACACCTCAACCAATCACTGACTTTTTGACCTAGACATAAACAGGTTCCACATGTGACTGGAGAATTGGTTCTATGAATAGTTACATGGTGGGAAGGAAAATTTCTTGAGACAAGCATCTGCTGCATTGAATTTTATCCCCTCAAAATTCTATTACAGTTGTATGAGCACAAGAAAGGAAAAGAAGTGAAGTTCATGGCTCTATGCAGGAAAGATAATGGTTAATCCTAGACTTGAAAAGGTCAAGATTGTAATGATTTGGAAAGTTTGTTTCCCGAAGCAGCAGTTCTTGGGAAGAATCTGTCCAATTGCAACTTCTTACTATATGAAGGAAAGGGGGATAATTCATACTTGTTCATGTGCCATAGCAGATCCCAGTTGTAATGGTTAAGGGTAGTGGGACTGAGAAACGTTGCTTATCCAAACACATGGTTCCTGTCTCCTTCTAAAGTCTTATTCTCTTTCTACACAGTAGCCTTTTGGTACTTAGTAGCATTACTTCTTTGCTTGGAACAAACTGATTGAAAAAAACAAAAAAGTACAGGAAAGTTCAGAAGCTTTAAGCTAAAGGGCATATTTATACAAGAAAATACTCCTTCACATTGTTATTCCTCCCTTGTTTGCTGAAAGGTTTCAAAGACACAAAATTAAGATGCTGTTCTATCCAGAACTTAATCCAATAGAAAATGTATAGTCCATTATTTTGAGCGATGTCTATGACAATAGAGAACAATATTCAAGCAAAGAAAATCTCTGGAAAGCAATAAAACCTGCAGCAAATATTTTGAAATAGTAGCTAACTTAACTAAATCTCCGATTGAAAGATTGATGTAGGTTAAATAATGTTAAAAAGTTCATATGAAGCAAGTATAAAATAAAATAACTTATACAGGACATAGTGTTAATTACATATGTTCTTTTTTTTCTTTTTTCTTTTGCACTTCTCACCTATGGAACTTTCCTTCAGATTAATGTTTCTTGCCAAGTATAATCTTGAAAATTTGAAATGTAATGTCAATTGTCATCTTCTGTTTCCTTCAATTTTGTTCTTTTATTGTTCTCTCCTCCTCAACAAGGTTTTCTCAATTTCCTTTACACTAGGTAACCCCTTACATCTTAGTGGCATTATCACCTTGCTTGGGGTAAAATAGTTAAAAAAAAAAAAAGGTTTGAATTTATTTCTGAAGAACAATCCATGTTGCATTTTATTTCCATAACAAACTGAAACTTACTGGATATATTGGTTATGTCCACAAAAATTTTATTGAGGAAACACTAACTTGCATAATGAAAGCTTATATACATACACACACACACACACACATATATATATATGACAATTGACTGCCACTAATAAGTTTTCCATCTTGCCATTCATTTACCCATAAAATTATGTTTTTGATTATGTCAGTTCATTGGTAAAACATGTCTCAGACATTAAGTATTTCACCAGATTACAAAACATTACACACTCCATCTCTCTCTCACACACACACTCACACTCACACACACACACACACACACACACACACATATATATATATATATATATATATAAGAAATTTGACAAATGGAAAACATTTAATTGAAAATGGATTTCCATTTGTCAAATTTTTTAAAAACTTTGTATTCTACATCCAATTTTAAACAGGCAGACACACACACACACACACATGTATATATAAAATTGTCCTGGGTATGACATATAAACAGTAACTGGTGGTGTGGCTTTAAATTTACTATTTGGATTCTTGAGGAATGTGGAGTTACCAACTTCAATGCCATTACTCCCAGCTCCACTCTTGCCTGGAGTGGTAGTACATGTTAGGGTCCTATCTGTGGGTAAAATAGTTTGCGTGATGCGTGGGGATGTAGAAATACCTGGAATGGCACCCAGGTACGTGGTAAGCCAACTGGGAGTGAGAGGCCACTTATATGCAGTTGCACTATCTAAGAGAAGGAAACTCTGACATAAAACCTGTGGCCTCTATCATTGCTCTGTCATCTTGATATTGGCTTGTCATTGAATATTTGTTGGTGGAGGAGGAGAGGGTACTATGTTTGCAGCACAAGGATGTAGAATCAACAGCAATCATGTGCAGATATCTCTTCTTTCTAAGTCCTATAGAGATGCAGGGATAGGTCTAACAAACTGGAAGTCCATAGCCACAACTCTGCACATAGGTGGCCCAAAACTTATAACATTGTCACTTGTTGAGTGGACAGCAGCTTATTTTTTGTCTTGGGTCTTGGGTGACTGAGCAACCCATTTTAGGTAGTGCACTGCTCACCCCTTTCGGTGGAGAGTTCTAGAAAAGGTGACCTAAAAATTGTCATTTCATTCTTTTTACTAGTCAGTTTTTTGTGGCTGATGGTAGTTCATTCATGCAGGTCAAATACAAAAAGTTTCTACTCTTGAAAATATTTTTCAAAAAACTGTAAAATAACTTTGTGTTGTTGAACTGTAAGAACACATCTTGATCATCACAATTGAAATCGTCCTGAAAGGCACACTGCTCTTGCTGCTAAAGAGTTAGCTCATTATCAAATGGATATTGCCACTCTTTCTGAAACCCGTTTAAAGGAGGAAGACCATCCGATTGAAAAAGATGTTGGATACATGTTCTTCTGGAAAGGAAAAGTTGAGGGTATTAAGTGTGAGGCAGGTGTTGCATTTGCTATCAGATCTGATTTGACAAAGTACCTGGAGTAGTCTCAGAGTATTAGTGACCGTATCATAGTGTTGAGGCTTCCTTTGTCTCATAAGCGTTTTATGACCATCATCTCCGTCTATGTGCCCACTCTAACAAATACTGAAAAAACTGTGATGGCTTTCTACTAAGATCTCAGAAATGTGATGACAAAAATTCCGTGGGCCAATAAGATTATCTTGCTGGGTGATTTTAATGCCAGGGTAGGTAAAGAGGGTAACACCTGGGATGCTATTGGCAAATATGGACTTGGTAAAATGAACAGCAATGGGCTTCATCGTCTTCAGTTATGTACTGAATTTGAACTTACAATTGGCAATACTTTCTTTCAACACAAATTGGTTCATGAAATCCTCACTCAAAATATGATCATATTCTTGACTTATTGATGTTATTTATTATAAACATAGCCTGCAGGATGTTTGTAACATCAGAGTAATGCGTGGGGGCTGAGTGTGGTAGTGATCATATGATGTTTAGAGGAAAATTAAAATTATGCATTCGACAAAAAACAAGAGAAAATGGGGTATATCTGTACAAAAACGTATAAATGTTTCTAAGTTATGAGATCCAAATTTGTGTGAAGATTTACAGAATGCTTTTGATAATTCTGTATTTGATGATACATGAAATCAATTTAAAGAAACAGTTTATAATACCAGTGCCCAAATATTAGGATTGAGGAAACACAAACACCAAGACTGGTTTGTAGAAGGTGATGCAGCAACGGTCTGCCAAAAAGGCGAAATGTAACTCACCAGAGGTATCTTAGTGAATCTGACAAAGATAAGTCATCCCTGTTGCAATCTTTTAAAAATGCAGAATCTGTTTTGCGATATAATTTTTGTCAAATGAAGAATGAATGGGGGTCTAAATTTTCTGGCCAAATTCAAACGGCTTTTGATTAAAAGGACTCAAAATCATTATATCACTTGATAAGGAAGGTGTTTGGTCTCAAATCTTCATCTCTGGTGCCTTTGACATCAAAAGATGAAAATAGTATTTTTAAAAATCCAGAAGATATCATGAAATGGTTGAATAAATATTTTACTGACCTGTTCTACGACTGATCCATTGTTGATGACTCTCTTATTAACAGTCTCTTACAGAATGACTTTATTTAAGAAGTTGTTAGACCTTCCATCTCTGGATGAAGTTCAAAAGTCTTTAAAACACATTAATACTGGAAAGGTACCTGCTTTGGATGGCATACCTGTAGAAGTATTGCATTGTGGTGGTGCGCAACTTCATGGAGTTATTCATAAGCTTATTGTAGATGCATGGTTGGGTGGACCTGTTAATCAAGACTGGATTGATGCAATCATTATATCTCTTTATAAAGGGAAAGGCTGTAAATCTGTATGTAGTAATTATAGAGGGATCAGTTTGCTAGAAGCTGTTGGTAAAGTATTTGTAACGTGGTTGAACCGTCTTCTAAAGTACATATGTCCCTTGATAATTTCTGAAAGTGAAAGTGGTTTCCGAATGGGTCATAGCACCATGGATATGATTTTCTCAGCATGTCAGTTGCAGGAAAAATGCATAGAACATCAGATTCCTCTCTATCAGGTCTTTGTGAATAGTGGAGGCTCTTTGAACCATTCTTGGCAAATTAGGATGTCCTTCTGGCTTTGTCTGAATGTTTCATGATTTACATCAGAAAATGAAGGGTAGTTTAAATTTCTACGGCCTTTTATCAGAACCTTTTACAATTGATAACGGTGTAAAGCAAGGAGATATTCCTGCCCCTACCTTGTTCTTCATCTATTTTGCTATGACACTTTCGTATGCTTTTCAGAATTGTAGGTGTCTACCTGCGCTTTAGGACATCTGGAAAAATTTTTAACATCCGGAGATTCAATACAAAATCTAAATGTTTCATTGTAGTCAGAGAGCTATTCTATGCAGATGATGCTGACCTGGTGTTTCACAGTAAGGAAGATATGCAAGCTTCATGTCATGGACCGTTTCTCTAAGGCATATTCATCTTTTGGTCTTACTATAAGCTTAAAGAAAACAAAGATCATGTATACACTATCCCCTCTCAGCATAATTAGAAGTTGTTGATACTTTTGTGTCTCTCGACAGTGTTCTTTCAAGAGATGGCTCACTTGATAACGAAATAAGTCATTGTGTACAAAAAGTAAGTAAAGCCTTTGCAATATTAGAATGTTGCATATGGTCAGATAGAGGTATTTCATTCAAAACTAAGTTATGTGTGATGTGCATTTTACTGCTCTACTATACTCCTCAGAGACATGGACCACTTACTGACGACACACCCAAACTTTGGAACATATTCATCAAAAGTGCCTTCGGAGGATTGAAGGCATTAAGTGGCAATCTTTTGTGTCAGACAGCAATTTTAGAAAGGGCAAATGCATTTAGTATTGAAAAGATGCTAACATGTAACTGGATTTGCTGGGCTTATCACATCATAAAGATGGCGGATTATCACCTCCCAAGGCAGTTGTTCTATAGTGAACAAATCTGCAAATGTCCTCCACACAAACCAAAATAGCGCTTCAAAGACGTCATTAAAAACAACCTTAAAAATCTTGGGGTAAGTACAAACAATTGGGAGAAGGAGGCAGGTAATATGTCTAACGAGTAGAAACTTATTTATGATGGTTGTAACAGTTTTGAAGAGAAAAGGGTTTGAGCATGCAAAAGTGAAACGGGCCTTAACTCCCAGTATAAATGTATTTGCTTGTCTAAAGCTGGTTTAACCAGTCACATGAGATACCATTACCACAATAATATAGACTGTTTCTCAGGCTGAATGATTTCCTCCTGGACCAGGTGCCCTGTGTCAGTTTTTGCGACAAAATCTGCAAATCATAATCTGGACTAAAGAGGCACACTAATAGATTTCATCAAGACAAAATAACCTTCAAAACTCTCATTACACCATTCATTTGTTCTTTATGTTAGAAAGATTGTAAGAGTGCAACAGGGTTAAAGAGCCAATTGCATGCATATGAACGTCGCAATGCTGCACTGTAAGTTGCAGTCATTATAATAAATATGAACTGGCTGTATTTTGTTTTAAAGCTTTCTTAACTGGCTGGTGTTAGTCCTTTTATCATTTTATGAGCTTTCCTTCTTTTATATCCTTTTAAATATTCTTTTAACTCTAAGTGTTTTAACAATTAAAAATTAAGGTGAGGCTTTTATAAATTGTTTGCAAATGCGAGTGAGTTTTACCATATTTCATCCTTTTTTATTTTTTTATCATTTTAAGATACTTTTATACATACTGATCAAACAAATCTTCATTTAAAAGTAAGAAGAGATGGTCATCTTCTGTAAAGAAGTGGCAGTCATATATGTATATATATATATATATATTACGCGAATCATTCATACGAAAAGCAGATAATGAAGTTAATGATATATATTATCTACTTTTCGTATGAATGATTCACGTAATATAAATTGAACCTGCACCACATAATTGATATATATATATATATATATATATATATATATATATATATATATATATATATATAATTAGTGTATCTATTCTGTAAAAAAAAATGAGTTATGCTGTTGATAATTGGCTTCAGTGAACTGAAGATTATTTATTCTCTAAACACTGTTTTGTGCATTACTCATGGCGCCTTCGGTTGCTCTTCTGTTTGAAGGCATTCTTCCATTTGTATTTTCATATTTTCTCTTCTTGCATTATATTCTTTATTCCTTTCCTTTGGATTCCTTTCAGCTACACATTCTCTCATTGCAGCTCTTCTTGCACTAGCTTCTTCCTCTGTTTCTTATTGTTTTCTTTGTGATCCTCTCTCTTGCAGAACTGCTCTCCTCCTATTACACTCTCATTCTATCTCATTAATTTACCTCTGAGTCTCATGCATCTTGGATTATGCTTTTATTGCCTCACAGAGTTCCTACAATGCCTATGAATACCTGTATATGATCCTGAGATAGATTTAATTATTACCTTTCTTTTCACTCTTGTTTTCATTTCCTCCTTTTTTCCAGGGAATTTTATGATGTTCACTGGACAAAGTTTTCTTAAATATACAAAACAATGTAAAACATAGGGAATTATTTAATTCTACATTGATAGAGCAAGTTATTGTTGAATGTTTAGATACCAATTCAAAACTATAAAGTATTTAAATAATATGAGAACCTGTAATTACACCTACAATATTAATATTAAATTTATCACTTAATAGTTACTCAATTACATATTTAGAGAGTAAGTGTGTTGAATCTAGGATACCATAATTCACGTATTCAGATAAAATGTAGTGACTGATGCATTTTCTGTTGTTAATAAAAACCCTGTCATGTATTAGTTTGAAAGTAAGTGATACTTGTAGATAAATACTTTTTATTACCGCTTGTCTCAAATAGAACAATAAATAAACAAATGCACATTGATAATTGTAATATGGTTTGATTTGATGGATAATAAAATTATTTATATAATCTATTTTGTTTCTCTATGTATAATAGTTTGGCATGCAAAAAGGATCAGAAGTGAATGTTATCAATTTCTGAGTAATAATGTCTTAATTTAATCATATTCTTTGATTCTTCCTTACTTTTCTTACTTTTTATATACAGGAGTCCCTTGATTGGTGTGGCTAATTTGTGCATTGGCAACTATATAAAAAAAATCAATTTTCAATTACAACGGATGCCTGTTCTTTATTAATGTTTGCTTAATCTTTTTTCTTCCATTCATTCTTGATATTTCCACATAATTTCTTTCCTTTGTTCTTTATATTTCCAAAATCTTGCTTAGTATAATTATGTTATATAGGCAGTTACTGTTATATAGGAATTCATTCATCATTTTGTTGTGACAAGATGGGTGTTTGTGGTAGTGTTAATTTTTCTGTTTTGTTTTTTTTTTTCAAATGTTTTTAGCATGTTTTTGATGCAGCTACAGTTTTAGTAGTGTGGTTTATTTGAGAAAATCTTTGATGAATATTTTTACCAATATTTGTCTTTAGTTTTTACATTTTTATTATGTGGTGGATTGAACCATATGATTCTATTTCTGTTAGATTTTTCTGTTTACTGTAAATATGGTTTTGCAAAAAAGCAAAAATTAGTGTCATCTCATAATCTTCACACAAGAAATTTTCATTAAAATCCGAAGTAGAATCGGCAATATTTTTGGTCCTGACCTGGCATTTTGGCCTCAGTCCCACCATTGTAAAGTTACTTCTCTGTACCTTTTCTATAAATACTTCTATGTTAATTGTTTTGATGAACTCTCTGCTATGGTACCAAGACTTCATGAATTTAAGCACAGGCAACAAGGTCCCATTAATTTAGAGCTGAATTGGCTAATTCATGTAATCCTAAGTTCTATGCTAACAGTTTCTTTTCTCACACTTTTCGTTTGTGGAACTCTCTTCCGGCTCCATGCTTTCCAGCCAAATTTGATCTTTAAAAATTTAAATGCAATGTCAGTTGTTATCAACTGTCTTCCTGATTTCTCTTCTATTGTTCCTGCTTCTTCATAATGTTTACTGTTTTCTTTTTCTTTCATAACAACTAACCCCTTGTGTTTTAGTGGCTTTACTAACTAGCTTGGGTTGAAATGATTTAAAAAATTTCTGTTTTTGGATAATTTGCTACTGATAGATTTTTTTAATATAATATAGTTCCTTCAATACAAGGTCACTGAGCCACTCAAGGTAGAGGATTACTGAATAATGTTGTAATTGCGTAAAGAGAGGAAGTAAGAAGTGTGTATTGTGGAAATATGTAGATACATCTTCAGTTTTACTCACAAGGATTAAGTCAATCAATGTTATGGTTTTTAGGCACTTCTCAATGATTTTACTAACTAGGTTGTCTCTCAAGACTGATGTTATCAAGAAGATACTCTTGATAAATCAACCCTGGTGAGATTTAAACCTGGGTGTCAGGTTGGAATTCTAATATTCTAACCACTTAGCCATGCACCTATCAAGCAAACAAATGCCAGTAAAAAAAAAAGGAAAAGAAAAAACTCTGCATGTATTTAACTTGGTGATTTAATTGCTTTCTACATCAGAGTATTCAAAATAGGTGGATAATTTCTGAACAGACTTTGTCGATTTTTTTTTTTTTTTTTTTAACTGTAACGAGATTAATCATTATATTCGTGATGAGGACATTGACATCCATGCCCACAGACAGTGATGCCAGTGGTTTATTGATCCATTGGTATTAAAATGACAAATACCAAATGTTGAGAATGTTTAATGTCTTCTGTCTTTTGCAGAATTCCAAAAAAGGCAGACATTTCATATTTACACATAATTCCTGGCCTGTGTCGTGTTCTTAGGAAATAATTCTTACATAACCAGTATTTTATTCATTCAGACTTTCGTACAAAAACTGTATCTGTCTCACATCCTGCTTTTAGATCCTGGTTATGGATCATCTATTTTCCCTCAGTACAAGGCTTGTGGGCTACTCAAACTAGAGGGTAAATAGTTATGATGAATATTGTGTGTGATATGAATAGAAGTGAAGTGATAGGAAGTGAAGATTCTGATGACATCAGTTCTCGATATCTATGCTGATGACACATCCATTTACTTCTGTCTCAATAGTAAAGTCTGATAAGTTCGATAAAGTCAAATTGGCAGCTGCTCTAAAAAAAAAAAAATGAACTACAGTCTGTTGTTAACTGGAGCAAGGAATGTCTTCATTTTTAACACCTCCAAAACAAATTTCTCCTAATTAATCACCTGAAAGACTCCTTCCTGCCTCCCATTAGCATGACTGACATTAATTTCCACAAGGGTGACCCATTGCACCTTCTTGGACTACCATTTTCCACTGATATGAAGTGGATAGACTATATTGAATCAATAGCTAAGTCTACAGATTGGAAAGTTGGTTCACTTTGTCATGCTGGACAGAATTTATCTTTATAAGTCTACCATTCATGCATGCTTTGACTTTTGCTGCCACATCTGGTTTGATCCTCCTGCTATATATTTAGAGATTCTTGATAAAATCCAAGAAGAATCTGCAATGATATTGGTCCTGATCTGATATATTGGCTTCAGTCACTTTCCCATTGCCATAATGTAGCTTCTCTGTGTCTTTTCTATAAATACTTTCATGGTAATTGTTTGAATGAGCTCTTCACTATGGTACCTAGATGTTATGTAGTGCAGTACTAGATTGGTGGCCAGATCTCATCATTTTACAGTTGAATTGGCTAGATATAACCATAAGTTCTATGCTAACAGTTTTTTTCTCACACGTCTTGCTTGTGGAACACTCTTAGGGTGCCATGCTTTCCAGCTAACTTTGATCTTCAAAAATTTAAATGCAATGTCAATCATTATCTACTGTCTTCTCTTTTCTTTCTCTATTACTCTTCTATATTTCTCACTCCTTCGTAATGTTTCTCTTTTTTATTATTCTTTCACATTCAGTAACCTCTTGTGGCTTAACAGCCTTGCATGGGGTGATAGGATAAAAAAAAATAAGGATAAATATTAACCCTTGACTTAAAGAGATTAAAAGTGTAGTGTTCAGGAAAGCATCTTTATGGGAGTATGTTCCACAAAGTAGCAGTTCTTAGGAAAAGCTGAGTGAAACTTTTTCTTTGGAATATGGAGGAAATGGAGGTGATTTGACTATATGGAAGTAGCATGGTGTGTCCTTGCTGTAATAGTCTGAACTGGTGGGGCTATGGATATAGTATTATTTTTGTAATAAAATTTTATTCATATATACCTGTTGTATACAATGGTGGTATCCTAAATTTCCAGGATCCTGTTCTATAAAGGTAGGTAATCTTTAGGAAACTATTCTGCTTATTCTCTTTTCAATCTGAGAATGGAAACAAATTGCTTTATAATGTCAAAAAGAATTAAATCATTTTGATAATTTAATAGGAAACCTTTATTAATTAAGATATTTCCACATTGAAATTTTGTTTTCCTCTTATTTCTCTTCAGGTGTATGATGCTTTTTGACTCTAGTGTCAGCAGCAGTGTTATGGTTTCTTAGCTACATTCAAACTGAATTACTGCTGTGTCCCAAAGAGCCAATGGAAGACTTATCAAATTTAGGATGACAAGATTTGCCACATTTTTTTTTTTCACAAGTTGTATGCATGAGCATAATGTAACAAAAATGTTATCTTGATCATCGGCTATTAATATACAAGATTATTTTTGGATAATCCAACAACTGGTTCCCTAAGCTTTTGTAATTTTAAGAATCGGTTCATGCAAACCAGTAGGATGCCAACATTGGTTGTATATCTATAATTATATGTTAGTCTATATAAATGATCATGTATCTGAGTTAATTGGAAAATTTTGGTCATTATTTGAGATGGCTTTAGGAATGTTTAGTTTCTAACTACATTCAAAAAGATTTATGATACAGATGTTTTATTAGTATGTATTTCTTTTACCAATTCAAACATTGTAAACAGAAAATAAAAAGCAGAATTTTGCCAAAAATTAAAATTTTACCATCCCTCCATCTTCAGTGTTCCTCTAGATGTATAAACATAAGATATTTGTTTATATTTGTATCCTCCCTTTAAATATATATGAATTATGGCCACTTTACATTGAATGTGTGGGTAATGTAATATATACTGGCTCAGAATGATTATTATTCATCAGAGGGCTGGGTTCCAATTTCCATTGTGTTTATTATATTCACTGACATGCAAATACTCTTGTGAACTTGTATGAATACGCCTCTTATTCCCCCAACTATGGGTTAATTAATAAGACTTGTATCACAAAACAATTATTATCTCCCAAAAAATAAATTCATACAATCTAAAAATATTTCTGGCTTTAAATAACTTGCTATGGGTTGATAAGCCATAGAAAATGTAATAATCAATTTAAAGATATATAATCGTATCAGTAAGAAAATTATTTTAACCTGATGAAGTCCTTTAAAGAACAAAACACATAGAATTTTTTTCTATTTTGTAATTCAATTAGCCATGATTAGTCCAATAAAAAATGTATATATCTTATTCTCCTATATATCTATTTATATATATTCATCTTATATCGTCTTTGTTCAAGATGGTAGTGAATTAGGAATACTGTAGTTAGAGAGGTTATCGAAGGAACAGAAGACTAGATAAGTAAAACAAAGAAGAGGTTTATTAAATACTCATACCTAGAATGGAAAAACTTGAGTAGATCAAATACTACTCAAACCCTACTCTAATGTGGCTACTTGCCATATTTATAAATAGGAGCAACCCATTGTCACAGTAGTAAGGAAGTAAACCGAGTCCTACTCAACAACAAATCCCCTTTTAGTTCATATTCTTGAATCTTACTAAATATAATTTTTTATTTGGATTCACTCCCACCATTTGGTACATTTTCATTTTCTTTTTCCTACTAATGTTGCTGATAGCACTTTGTCTGGTGTTATGGTAGCCATGGGCAGTGGAAATGTGCTGATGACCGGAGAGAGTTTTTCTTACAATCTCTTGACCATAGCTGGTTTATGTCTCTTGCGCAGACCATTTTGATTTTGAATGGCCAGTTTGCTGAAATATCACACCGTCCTTCTATGACTGTTTTCTTATCTGGTATTTCTTAAAAAATACCTTCTCACTGATTTGGAGGGTTGCAAATTTGTTTTTGATTTTTCTTAATTTTCTTGAGAACAATAGCCCAGCAGGTGATTTCCTCAATGCATTTTTAGGATTTAGTGTCTGTACAAATAGAAAATGCTGTATATTTTTTTCATCTGTCTCCCCACCTCACTAGCTTTTTTTAATGCTCTTAAGAGTGTTGATGAAGCATTCTGCTTGTCTGTTAGATCTTGGGTGATAAGGTAGAGTTGTTACATGTTTCACTGCATACATCTTGCAGAAATTTTGAAATTCTCCAGACATGAATTGAGTACCATTGTCTGGTACAATAGTGTCAGGTATTCTATATGTTGAGAAGAGTTTTTGCAGACATTTTATTGTGACTGTCACATTTTTACACTGATAAATCTTGTGCCATTTTATGTAACTGTCTACCACTACGAGGTAATAAAATGTCCTTTTATTTGTCCTGTATAATCCAGATGTAATCTTCACCATGATTTATTTATTTCCAGTCAGGGTTTAACTTTTATGAGTGGAGATTTTTCTGCAAGTGCACAGTTACAGGTCTTGACCTTATTTTCAATGTCTTGGTTCATATTTTTCCAATAATTCCTGGCTAGCCATTGTGAAATTGGTTTAGTATTTGTTTCTGTAATGATTTAGGAATTACTATGTCAGATGCCTTTGAGATATCCAAAGCAACAACCTGAACTTCACCATTCTTATTTAAAGCTTGATAAACACTTTCAGCAATGACTGTTAACACATCAGCAGTTGACCTATCGATATCAAAGCAATATTGCTTATCTGAAAGACCCTGTGAGGTGAGATACTTAATGAATTTAGTGTTAGATTGTCTCAAAATGGCATGTCTGCTCAGTTTCATATCCAAGATATAAACAAAGCAATCTCTAATGAATTAATATTTGTTTTTTAATCATAATTTTTTTACTTCATATATATATATATATATATATATATATATATATATATATATATATATATATATATATAGTTGATAGTCTGAGTTTCATGGAAAGTACATTCACTTGTCATGGAATTTGGTTGTAAAAATTAATTTATTTTGGAAGATTTAATCTCATCATGTTAATGCTCTATGACTTGATATCAAACACTATAATAAAAAAAGACTGTAATAAGAGAGCAAGAGTGGGTTGAAAGAAGCTTTATTCTTTATGGAATAATTGATACCAGCGTAGTGACTATTTATAGTCCTCTACAAATGAAAGAGTTCTCCAAAGGGAGATAATCATAAAACAAAGGAGATTACTCCCAGTTACTTTATCACATTCTCTCCAGTTTTAGTTTAATCATACGGGATGAATTCGCTCTATCATCCAGGAATTTTGTGGGTTCTGTTGGAATGTCTTGGTAGTTTGATATTGTGAATAGGATCAAAACTCTGAGTTTCTGGGTCTGAAGACACACGAGGATTGATGTTCTGTCTCTGTCCTGAGTTGGTGTAAATGCGTCGTCTTCTGCGTGCATGTTATTGTGATTCTGAAAACAGTGGTTTCGAATTGGTTTGGGGTTGGGCTCATTTCTGAGCAATTGATTGTCCACATCTGAAATAGCTCACTCTGGGTCTTCTGGGATTCCGGAGATGATAGGGACTCCATATCTGATGCTCGCAGTGAGTCTGTAAATGAATCACATGGTACAATGCTGACAGGTTGACCTTCAACTGCAGTGGAAGGGTCTTGAGATGTAGGACCTTCCTCACAAACTATATTAAATGCAAGTACATCTCGTGTGGGTGCAATGTCTCTGAGGGGAAAAAGTATTTTCTTTTCCATCCGAGTGTCGCACCAGGGCATAATGTGGATTCACTTTGATTAGTTCCAGTTTGTTTGTCTATGAGTCATTTTTATTATGATGGATGAAATGTCTCAGAAGAACCATTCCAGGTTTTGAGAGTCATGAAAGTAAAGTTCCTACCGAACTTCTTCATTGAAATGGGACAAACCTCTCATGAGGTGTAGTGCTTGTGGCTGTACATGGTAGCATTCTACAGAGATCTTCCCAGTGGGAGATCAAACATTTGTGGTTCATGGCAGCTAGTTGTATGCTTTTCCATATTATGCTGTTATACCATTCGCATTTACCATTACCTTGAGGGTGGTAAGGTGTCGTTCAGCTTGTGGCCACTCCTCATTCACAAAGAAATTGTCTCAGCTGCTCAGACATGAAAGAGCTTCCATAGTTTGAATGGATGTAAGCTGGAACTCCAAAAATGGCAAATAAAGAGCATAAGGACTGTGTCATTTGCTGATATGTCAGGACAAGGAAATGGAAATGGGAATCACAAATATTTGTCGATGATGGTTAGCATGTAATAATTCTTATTTTTCAATAGTAGGAGACCCTTGAAATCTATGCTTAACCTCTCAAATGGTTAAGTAGCTTTTATGAGTGTCGCAGTTTTAGACCTGAAGAAATGCAGTTTGTTTTCTGCACATATTTTACATGATTTTATCCTTTTTTTTTAACATCATTCCTGAAATATAGTAGATTTTTGGTCCATACCACATGTGTCATTCTTGTTATGCCTGGGTGGCAGAGTTCATTGTGTTATGAAGATCATCCATGTTTGGTATCAAAATATATGGCCTTGATAGTGTGTCTACTGCAGTATTCTCTTTACCAGGTCAGTTTGGTTTTTCTGCGTATAATGTTTATAAAAAGTTTTCAAACATTACTTGTGAATGAGTCCAATGTTTTTCAGAATTTGGAATTCCATGTTGAATTGCTGATGGCACATTATTTGTTCCATGCTGATTCTAAATTGTAATAACAAAGAGAGCAAGAGTAGGCTTAAGGAAGCTTTATTCTGCTTAGAATAATTAATACCAGCATAGTGACTATTTATTGTCCTCTACAAATGAAAGAGTTCTCCAAAGGGACATAATCATAAAACAAGGGAGATTACTCCTGATTACTTTATCACAAAACCTGCTTGCCTAAAGTTTTATCCTCCAGAAATAAACTTTGTCAACTTTTTTCTTCAAACATTAAATTTATTATTGCTGTAGATATGACTGAAGGCCACAGAAATATTTCTTTTGATAATTTTTAAAATTTTCTTGCAAGTGATTTGCTGATGATTCAAGATTGTTAGTATTTTTTTTAACAATCTTATTTTTCAGCCACTATGGTCATCTTCTGGGAGTAGAGTAGGTGTTTCTTTTCTCCAGCATCTTTTTATAGTTTATAACATTTTGAATTCAAAATAGGACACCAGAGAAAGAAAACACCTTCCAATGGAAAATATCTTTAATACCTGAAGATGACTAATGTGGCTGAAACTACTTAAAAAGAAAAAAAAAAGCAAGATATGCATTTATAATCTTAAACCAAACTTCTAAAATGAAATATTGTGGATTTATATATATATATATATATATATATATATATATATATGTATATATATATATATATATTGTCATCCACAGACAGACTGTTTCGCTGTATCACAGCTCATCAGTGTGGCTAGACGTCCGTTTGCCTCTAGCTAGGATCGAAACCCAACTGAATTAGTATCAGTCGGGGATTCTACCACTAAGCCGTTGACGCACGGCAGGGATGAAGGAGAATTTAAGCGTATTTATTTTTAGATAAACACACAGTGACAGAGAGAACTCGATTCGATTTACCGAAGAGTCTTGCATTATGAGCCGTAATAGTCACTGTTTACAAACCCACACTTCCTCCCCAGAGAGCTCAACCGAAATAAATTTTTCAGGAGTCTATATATTGTCATCTACAGACAGACTGTTTTGCTGTATCACAGCTCATCAGTGTGGCTAGATGTCCGTTTGCCTCTAGCTAGGATTGAAACCCAACTGAATTAGTATGGTGTGATATCTAAATTGTTGTCTAAATTATGCAAAAATGAAAATAACACTGACATCTCATTTTAACAGATATATTTACCAAAATTACACAAAAATATCTTGAAATACTAAAGAGTAAATTTATTCAACAAAATTGCCATTCACTAAAACCACAACCTTTAGACGACTTCAGAATCTGCAACTGTTCTGGATGGTCTCCTTGTTTAAATTGGTGAATGCTGCCATAATGCTTGCTTTCAGTTCATCTTTGGTGATACAAGGAGTTTTGTTGATCTCTCATGCAACTTAGATGTAAGGGATGATGTGGTTGCAGGAATCGTCTGACAACCATGATTGGGTTCTCTTGCTTGTGTGGCATAGTGCAGAGTTCTGTTGCCAGATATAGGATCTTCCAGCAGGCACCTTCTTCAGCCAAGATGGTACTACCACCTAAAAGCACTTAATGTAGGCCTTGTATTTAGTCAGAGGCCCTATGAGAAAAATGATTGGAGGCATAATGTTGCCATCACAAGTGATCACTCCAAACACTATGAGGTTGACTGTATATTTGGTTTTCATCACTCTCAATATAACTTTTGGGGACACAGCATGCTGACGGTTGTTCTGTGTGTTCACCATTTTATGCTAGCAGAAATTTTTCTCATCTGTGAAAAAAAACAAAGCATGTTCAGTTGGAGGGGATGCTTGAGTTTTTTAAAAATCTGTGTAGGGTTGTCTTTCCTCTTGTCCTTCATAACTTACAATAAAAATTGGCCCTTACTCATCTTCTATAAGAAATACGGAATGTCTTCATGCACTACCTGCCTGGTAAGTAAATCAGACAGTCCTGTGTCCTTAGCTATGGATCTGATTGACTTGGAGGGGTCGTTGTCAATCATGTCCTGGATATCACCAACAAATTTCTGTTCTTATCTTAACAGAATGATCAAAGTGAGTTTTCCAAGCTGTTGTATCTTCATAATCACCATTAGCCTCATCCAACTCTTTCCATATCCTTTGCACTGTCCTCACATTGACACCAAACACTCATATTCATATTGGAGCTTCTGGTGTGAGTCCCAAGCAATATAGCATGCCGTTTCCAATTTTCTGGTAGAGTGAATTGCATCATGGTGCATCATGGTGCTCTTTTTCTCACAGATGGAGCCCAACTGACCCTACTATACTGTGCAGTCAACAAAATCAAAAACAATGTGCATACACAAAATGAAAAATATAAAATGGCAACAATTTACCCATCGCACCTTCTCTGTGTATGTGTGTGTGTGTATATATATATATATATATATATATATATATATATATATATGGAGAGAGAGAGAGAGAGAGATTCTGTGTTCATACATGTATATTTGTGCAATCATGTTAATTGCGTATAAGAGACTAACAGTTTCGAAATTGCTTGACACTTTAGAGTTGACTTATTTGACCTTGTGAAATGAGTTTATGTCTGTGTAATAGATTGGGAAAAAATTGATTAATGTTGGAATATTTCTATAAATTTAAATATATATAGGATGTGACATGGATGAAGTTGCCAGGCATGTGGAAATGAGTTGGTAAAAAATTTTACAACAGACAAAAATTAAAAATAGTTTCAGATTTTCATAAAGTCTACAGGAAAAAATATATATATATATAAGGTAATTGATTAAATCTGACAATGTTATTTTTAATTTATTTTGTTTAAATATATATATATATATATATATATATATATATATATATATACACACACACACACACACACACACACAGACACACACACACATACATACTGTCTTGACTGTAAGTTATTAAAATTTCAAGACTATTAATTTAAAATGAATATAGATTTGTGTTGGGTAAAGAATACTCTAGATTAAGGAAAGAACCTGAAGTAATACTTTAAAGAAGTATGGTTCTTTGAATATTTTTATTGTTTTTTTGGACTCCTGTTCACTCCATACCCCAAGGGGATGACTCACTGAAATGATGGAAAATTGGTCACTTCCTTGTCTCATTCCAGGAAGTATTTGAATAAAACTGCTGTGCACTATTTTTGCAAGTGTCAGATCACATCAAAAATGGAATATTGCTACCATAGAGCTGGAGCTACCCAATCTTCTCTTTCCAACATTGAGAGAACTCAAAAGTATTTACACAGCCTTGAAGGTGATGAATTATTACAACTCCTTCCCCATAGATGCAATGTTGAAAGCCTCTTGCTGCTGTATTGCTGTTCCTATGGAAAATGTTCTGGTGAGTCAGATTCTGTAGTTTCATCAGTCCAAATTTTCACAGCTAAAAAGATCTTCATGCCATATACACGGGGGGCAAATTATGCCCATAAAAAATAAAAAAACTTATTCAATAGTGCTCTATCTTGTGTTGCACTTGGGCCTTGTATTGGTTGAACAATATCATTAAAAAAATTTTCATACTTAGTTTTTCTTTAGCATTCAACAATATGACTGATGTTATTATAAACAAAATTTTTTTTCTGGTCATTTTATGAAAATTTGATTATCTTAAATTGGTTTTTGATAATTCTAAGAAAAGAGAGAAAAAGAGTCCTCATACTATGGAGTAAGGGTGACAGCCAACTGTCTTGTAAGGAATGGATCCACAATGAACTCTATTGTAAGGTATAGGGCCACAGCCTCACTATGCTTGTGTTGCTGCTGAGGTCTCTGTAGCAAGGGGTCTTTTAGGAATTAGAATTGCCAGTCTCACACAGACCTGGTTTTGAATTATCCTTTTCTTAGATTCATTATCAACTAATACTAGAGAAACCAGACTTAATCTGCTATTTAGCTGGTGAGTAAGTAAAGAAATGGATTCCTACCACTACTTGGATTATTTATGTAAAAGAGAATGCAGTGACCTTGGCTGGAATTTGAACTCAGCATGCTGAGTCTACTTTCTGTACCAGTTACCACTATGCTAATGAAACTGTGAAGAAGTTTCTCTTTCATTTATTGCCATAAAAGAGGATTGGTACTGCATAACAGTTCAGAAATCTTTTCTTTGTTTCAAATGAATTTTCCTGTTTCTTGATATTTTGTTTAACTTTAAGAAAGCATCTTTCATTATCATGTCTTAAATTCAGTCATATATTCTGTCTTGTCTCTAAAATTTAATGGCTCTGATCTTTTTAATGGTCAAGTGTATAGCTGAAATTACTAATTGCTTCTTAATGTTTGTTCTTTTATTGTCCTGTCTTCTGAATAGTATATTTTTCTCATTCTCTAACACTCAGTAACCTCTTGCATCTTAGTGGGTTTATTGCCTTACTTTGGGTGAAATGATTTTAAAAAAAGTGAATATATTGATTTAAAAAGTTAATTACTTATCCATCTTCTATTAGAAAATATGTAAAATAATATTTAGCTTCAGAGGTATACATGGAATTTATGAAGAGTATTTTGCCATATTGTAAAATGGATAGCAGATGTAACTTGAAGAGAAAATGATGACATAATCAAGATGTTGACATTCCATATTACTTCAAATAAAAGGTTAGGATGGTGATAAATCGATGAAATTCACTTCAGTAGCAGGAGTGCAGAAAATGCTAAATTTGATAATTAAATCAATGAATTTTGCAATTTTCAATATATATATATATATATATATATATATATATATATATATATATATATATACATACACACACACGCACACAGTGCTGGGGAAATAAATTTTTTGTACACATACAAATTTTTAATTTATTGTATTTCCAACTAATAAATAAATATAAATTTCACATAATTAACTGTACACAGATGCATAATAACTAAATATGCATAGAAAACAGAAGAAAATGATGATTTAATAGAAATAAATCCCATTTATCCATTTTAATGGGTGAAAAAAATATTCGTACACTGTAAATTACAGATTTTAAAACCTTTAAATTGATTTGAGGCTCTAGATTATTCAAGTGGAATATTCTAGAATGTTTCACTAATGTTATCAGTAGTTATTTTTAACTTAAAAATTACGAACAGAACATTCTGTAATTGATATTCATGCAAGAAGGTTTTCGTTATGATAAGAGGTAAAGAATTGACAAATTCACAAAAAGAAATGATTAAGATCTGGAAAGAAACTAAAAGTTACAGGAAAATTTCAGACAACCTGAATATTCCATTTACTACGATTTGTTCATTCCCTGCAACGTATAAAAAACTCAAAACTGTTGAAAATCAAAGAACAACAAGTGCTCCACGGAAGCTTTCTTTAAGATCTTCAAGGAAATTAATACATCAAATTAAACAAAATCAATTGGTTACTCATCAAGAGTTGAAGGATGATTTACCTTCATCAGGAATCTGTGTCATTAAATGGACAATAAGCTATAAAATTCATAGGAACAATCTAAAGTCATACTCTCATTGGAAAACTTCACTGCTGTTGAAAAGACACAGAGATGTCAAGTTAAAATTAATTCGTGAACATAAGGATAAATAAAAATATATTGAGAAAGAGTATTATGGACAGACAAAATCAAAACTGAATTGTTTGGACTTACTTCTAGAAATCCTGTATGAAGGAAAATATGGTGATGCCTTCAAACAAAAGAACATGGTTCCAACTGTAAAATTTGTTTTGGGACAGCATAATGGTTTGGGGATGTTTTCCTGCAAAAGGTACTGACAACATATCAGTAATAGATGGTAGAATGAATGCCACAGCATATCAAAATATTTTGGAAGCAAATTTAATTATTTCAGTTGAGAATTTTAAACTTCCTCCTGATTGGATCTTCCAACAAGATAATGATCCTAAGCACACTGCAAAATCTATGAAGAAATGCCTTGTTAAAAATAATGTAAATATCCTGAAATTGCCACGTCAGACCCCAGATTTAAACCCACCTGAGAATCTGTGGCATTATTTGAAAATTCAAATCCAACCGAGGACTTCAACAAACATCCCGGATCTGAAGACAATAGGTGCAGAAGAATAGAACAAAATACCAACTAAAATTTGCAGATCATTAATTGAGAACTACAAGATGTTGGTCATTGTAGAAGTGAATAATGGCTATCCTATAAAGTATTAAATGAACATTATGTATTCTTTTTTGTATTGTACAAATACTTTTTTCACCCATTAAAATGGATAAATGGGATTTATTTCTATTAAATCAAATTTTTTTTTGTTTTTTATATATATTTAGTTATTATTCATCTGTGTACAGTTAATTATACAAAAAGTATGTTTATTCATTAGTTGGAAATACACTAAATAAAAAATTTTGATTTTGGATATACTATCTTTCCTGTTATATAGCACATATACGTATATAAAATGTACATATAACTTGGCAAAGAATAATAAAGAAACAACTGAAACTGTAATTATAACACTTGGATGTAATTCTTTTTATATGTTGATTTGTGATCATTATTTATAATTCTATTTATTTCCTTCTGATGTATGTCAAACAGGGATATTTAGGTGTTAGACTATTACTGGGAGTATTCAGGTTATAAGATACAAAGTGAATTTTGGAGGACTTCTTTTTTTTCTTTATACAGAAAGTCCTCAGGTTACATTGGATCTAACATACAGTGTTTCATGTTTACAGCGCCATCTCCCATAACATAATATGTTGTCACACGACACTATATGAGGAAGATGATGTTGTTTCTTCACCAGATGTACACCATATTGGATTGTTACATTCACTTTCTCTTGTCTGTGTCATTTTGGGGGGAATTTTTTAGCCTTCATTATAGCTCCCAAGCGTAAGGCAGACTTGTGGGTGCTATGTAAGTGAGTTCTAACATATGTCGAAAATCAGATTACATTATGCTGTAGGACTGCATCTATGATATAAGTCAAGGACTCCCTATATATATATATATATATATATATATATATACTAGCGGCATTACCCACTCTTTGCTGCATGTCACACTTTTTTTTTGTAAGAAAATGATGATTGATTTCAAATTATTGTTATAATTTGTGGAGAAAAATTATGCATTTTTATGACACAATGATCTTGCCGATTTGACTGCCATCTTCTGGCTTCTATATTTTGGATAGGAGTTATTTCCGTATTTAAATTTAATTTAAATGAAAAGGAAAAAAAATTTCAGAGTGTTGGGAGAGGGGGTTGTGCCCCCTTTTATCAAAATGAAATATACTTATCCAAGTAGCCTGGGTAATGCAGTTTGAGAATATATATGGTTTTTATGCTAATTTAGATATTTCTGAACAGATTTGGTGCCATATATAACATCCATATGAAAGCTTTCATCGAACACAAGGCTATTTAAGAGCATAACTCAAGTTGTGAGATTAATGTTTTGGAGCAATTTTTGAAGGGCTTCCTAGACTGAAGTCAGTGGCCAGGGTGAGTTCCTCTGATGGAATCAACAGCCACATATCTGTGACTAAGTATAGCCTTCAAGTTGACCTAGAGAGGAATGGGCTTCACCAGGTCGACTTGCCCAAGATGTATGAATGTACAGTGATATCCAGCCATTGGATTGATGATGATGATGTCAGTTATTCATCAATTGAAAATATAATTAAAATATTTTTTTATTTTATTTTATTCTTTCATTAATCAAGTATTCCTATCATTACATGTTCAGAAATACAATTGAATTGAAGCTTGACACTCAGATTCCTATTAAAGCCTTGTTTTGCTGTTATCTCATGACTGACCACTAGTCAACCTGATAAATAATAATACTATTTCCCTTGTCACTGACCATTACAGTTAAGTGATGACACATAATTAAATGGACTTGCTGTAGTCATTACCAAGCAAATGACTATTCATATTTATTGACAATGGTGAGCAAATAACTTCTAACTATTGTGAACCATTCCTTTTACATTTCCTTTTCTTTTTTTTCTTTTTTTTATCATTTCACCCCAAGCAAGATGATAATGCTTACTCACATGCAAGGGTTGACTGAGGGTGAAAGAAAATGAGAAAACATTAGTGAGGAGAAGAGATAATGAATGAACAAGATTCAAGAAGACAGAAGATGGCAACTGATGTTGCATTTAAACTTTTGAATATTGTATGTGGTAGGAAAGCAGAAAGTAATTTCTGGAGTAATTAGTTGTCATCAACATCTTTGATCATTTATAGTGGTAGAGAATGTTTGGTAATTATGCTCAGGAGATTTTTTTTCTGACCAATTCTGAATGATAACTATCTTCAGTATCAAAGTCCTTTTTCACAAATTTCATCTTTAATTTTGTCATTTATTCTTAAAATTATTTAAAATTATAAAGTTTTTAGTTCAGGTTTTTTTTTTTTTTCTTTTTCAAGAAATAAAAATAGAGACAATATCAAGAAGGGGTTGGGGGGGCTGTTTTAGTTTCATCATCATCATCATTTTTTTTTTCTTTCCAAAATTATTTATCACCCAAAATTATTGCCACTTGTATTTTATATCTTTTGGTAAAATATCTCTTTTCTTTTTCTGTTTATAAATCTGGATATTGGGAAATGTGTGTTTATTGGATATAGAAAATCTGAACAAAAGTGGAGAAATCAGTGGAGAAATCAGACAAAGTGGAAAAATAGCAACAATAACAGCACAGAGGAAGGAATATTTTATATAAATTGTACAGACTGCCCAGTGATGTACATCATGGAAACATCTAGAAATCAAAAAGAAAAATATATTATAGTAGTTTAAGTTAGCTTAAGATTATGGCTTATATATCAAGGAATTATTAAATTTTTAAGCTGAGGCAGATAAGACAATGTGGAGCAATTGAGTTGCCATCACGATTACTAGTCTTTTTCTTAGGTGTACTGAAAGATTGTTTACAGGCTTAAACCAAAAACAATTCCTGAATTAAAAAAAATTTCTGATAAATTTTCTGAAATTAATGTAGAAATGTGCTACAAGGTTTGTAGAAATGTTGCTGATAGGATTTAGCATTGTATGAAGGAGAGCATTTTGAACATGTTAAATAGTTTGTTAATCCTTACAAATGTCAATGAGCATCCCAATACTCAGCAATGATGACAACATACAGCTTGCAGCAAAAGTAATGCACATTTTTCATTTAAGTTTTATTGGACAAAAATAAATGACATTATTTTAAGAAAATTCATATGTATTGTCATATCAAAACAACACATTCCATTCCGACCAATAAAACTGTCAAAATGACCAAGAAGGGTATTCTGAGTTGCATGAATCAACCCAGCCTCTATCTTAAAAACAACTTGAAAGAAGCTGTTTGACCAACAGAAGGACTGACTAAATTTAACAATAAAAAAACAAATGAAAACTACAGATAAAGTTCATTTTCTTCATAGTTCTTGTAGTTTACTGCAGGGATTTTTTTTCTCCTGATGATGGCCATGCTGGCTGAAATTAATTGAGGAACCTAATTGAAATAATAAAACAAAAAATATTAATATATATATATATCAAAAATGTCTTGCAGTTTAATTTATATCACAATGAATCATTCATACAAAAACTAAATTTAGTAAAGTTAATGATATAAAATGGCGAAATCCCTGTACTAAGTAAATTTTAAAGATGCATTAACCTACCAATCACTTGATGAATGTTATGATCCTTGTTTTTTAAAATTATAAACTGTATTAGGTCTTCCTTAAATATGCAAGTACTTTCGATGGTTCCTCTGGTCATCATCAGGCATGGAAACTATTTTGTTTTTGGTAAAATTCAGGTAGTATCCGAGACAAAAAATATAATGCAAATCAAAATTTTTTTTTTTTTAAATTTGTTATTGATAACAGATACAAACTTGTGGAATGTGCAGTTGCAATGCTAAGTTTGAATTTTTGAAAATTTAAGTGAGAGCATTATTTATTTATTTTTTTTTACTAATATGGCAATTTCAGAATTTTTTGTGATAGGAGTTTATCAGTTAACATGGCATGAACTAAATAGTTCAATAAGTAATGTCTCGGTTGTTATCCAGAAAATTTGCACATTTAAATCAAATATGTGGTGCAGTTCAATTTATATTACAATGAATTCATCATACAAAAACTAAATTAGTAAAGTTAATGATAGAAAATGGTGAAATCCCTGTGCTAACTAAATTTTCAAGATGCTTTAAACAACTAATCACTCGATGAATGTTATGATCCTTGTTTTTTAAAATTATAAACTGCATTAGGTCTTCCTTAAATATGCAAGGGCTTTCAATGGGTTCTCCAGTCATAATCAGGCATGGGAACAATTTTGTTTTTGGTAAAATTCAGGTAGTATCCAAGACAAAAAAATATAATGCAAATCAAAATTTTTTTTTTTTAAATTTGTTATTGATAACAGATACAAACTCATGATGCTAAGGCTGAATTTTGAAAATTTAAGTGAGAGTGTTTTTTACTAGTGTGGCAATTTAAGAATTTTTTGTTATAGAAGTTTATCAGTCAACGTGGCATGAACTAGTTCAATAAGTAGAGCAATGTCTCAGTTGTTTTCCCAAAAATTTGCACGTCAGATCAGTTCTTTAAAATCAAATATGTGGGGCAGTTCAATTTATATTACACTGAATCATTCATACAAAAAGTAAATTAATAAAGTTTACATATATGTAATGTGAGAGATAAAATAAAACTCTTCTACTTGGAATGGGCTAATTTCCAATCCAACAGACATTAATGGCTTTAAAAAAAATATCAAGATTTGTTCCTTCATTCTGATCAGAAGATGCTAACTAGCACATGAAAGTGAAATGTTATTATTCAAAAGGTTTTCCACTTTGTCTTAATTCCCCTTTATACTGAGAAATGCTGTAGTATGCAGATAGCGATGCATAATTACATACAGAGATGAACATACATAATGGTTGGACTGAGGAGATTGAATACTTGAAGGTTTATGAGACTATAAAAGAAATTATGGAGGAGGGCTGCTTGACCTACTTTCGAAATATGACCAAATATCACCTATTTCCTCAGATCAATGATTAAAAAAGGTCTTTAAGTAAATGAACCCTGTAGGTCTTAGTGGGGATCATTCTTCAACAGGTCTGCTGGACTGGCACTAAAGAATCCCAAATAAAGAACAAATGACAGAAACTACATCACTTGAAGACTAAAATGGATAGCACATCTAACTACAAGAGAAAATAAGGTATTGACTTTTAGTATATACTTTAGCAAAAGCCCCCCCCCCCACTGCCAACACTAGAAATATCAATAAGGGACTTGAGAAACCTATTTTTCCTAAGAAGATTTTAAGTAGAAGTGACTATTCGTCAATGAAAGCCTGATGTTTTCTTATAAGGAAAGGGCTAATATTATCCTTTCAAATGATCCCAGCTCGATAACCATGAAAAGAAATGTGTAACTCATGCAGCACTGTTCAGTCTATAAATGCTGAATGTTTCCAAGTAAGGAAACATCTATTATTACCAGTAGAGATGGAGAGAACAGATACTGCACTTTAATACCAGCCCCCAATGTAGTGAAGAAAAGCATGTGGCACTGGCTTCTTGGTGAATAAATGCTCAAATGTTTTTGTATAAGGAAACAAATAATATTATCATTCAGTTGGCCCAAGAATGTTCAGTATTCCTCTGTGTGTGTGTATATATATATATATATATATATATATATATAAAAAAGTGAACATTGAAGTCAACATTTTATATTTACATAAGCTCTATCTCTGATATTGAGCACTTTATACCATAAATATAGCACACCGTAAAACTATGTTTCTTTATACACACACACACACACACAACAGTTTCAAGCATTTAAATGTTCCTAGATCAAATTGTAGAATTATCAAGAAGTACAATGAAACTCATTGTGTTGAGAATAAATTAAGGACTGGCAGAAAATGGTTGATTTGAGAGAATGGAAAAGAAAGATTAGAGATATCTCAAAGAATCCTCATTTAATGACGAAGGACATTGTCAATGATGTAAACATATCAGGGTTGAATGTATCGAAGACAGTCACTAGATGCTTTCATCGTGCAAGACTTCAAGCTTGTCGGCCATGGAAAACTCTCTTGCTTAAGGCTAAACACCTAAAATGCAGATTAGCTAATGGTCGAAGTCATCTAGAACATGGGAGTAAATATTGGAACTCTGTTTTATGGTCAGATGAAACCAAAATAGAATTATTTGGCCATATGAATACCCGTTATGTATAGAGGAAAGTGAATGAATCTCATGAACAAAAAAAATACCCTCCCTATAATTAAGCATGCGTGTAGGATCATTCTGTTCTGGGAATGTTTTGCTGCTTCTGGACCAGGAGAACTAGTGAGAGTATAGGGTATCATAGATAAAGATCAGTATTTAGCTATTCTTAAAAATAATATAAAACAAAATGGACAAAATCTGTCTTTAGAGCATCACTGGATGTTCCAACATGACAGTGATCCAAAACATTCGATAAAAATTGATACAAAATACTTAGATGACAGCAAAATTAAGGTATTGGTGTACCCTGAACAAAGTCCTGATTTATTGAAAATTTATGGTCATATTTGAAGAAAAAAGCAAGGAAAAGAAGTCCTTCAAATATGGAGGAACTAGAAACTATTGCCAAGGAAGAATGGTTAAAATTATGATAAAAAAGACAATAATCAAGAGTAAAGGTTACACAAGACAGCCAATAATTTTGTTGTATGTGAAGTTTTTTTTGTTGTTCTTTGTATTATTGTTTGACATTAAAATAAAAATTTTGTTGTGGGCATCACTGTGCATTCTTTCAAATCCATTATTTCATCATTTGTGATTTGTAATTATGGAAGGTGGGGTGGTGAATAATTCTGTCCATTTATTACATATGCAAGTATTTGGAGATGTGCATCTGTCAAGTGGGGGTGACTTTTTTTTTTTTTTAAATTAAGAGTCATCCTGTAAATCATCATTTTCTGTCTTTTTGAAACTTGTTCTTTTGTTGTCCTTTCTCCTCAATCACATTTTCTCAATTTCTTTCACTCTATACATTTCAACATAAAGCCATTAACCTGTTGTCTTAATGGCTTTATTGCTTTGCTTGTGCTGAAATGATTTAAAAAAGAATTTAATTACATGCAATTTAAACATTAAAAGTATTAATTACATTACTTACTTTCCTCTTAAGTTTAGTATTTGTTCATCATCATTCAACCATAGCCGGGATCATCGAACCAATGTAAATGATCCTTTCATTAGCTATATAGTATGTACTACACCAGGGCTACATACAGTTTTGAATTCAGAGTTAATTTCTTCTAGACCAGTTGCCAACCAAGTCTATAGAACCTACTGTCCTGCTATTTACCCGTAGCTGGGGGAAGAAGAGGATTCATGACTTTCCTAAGGGTATTAGCACATAAGTGAATGTAATGAACCCAACTGGAATTCAAACTTGGCTCTCCAATTCCTCAATCTGGTCCACTATCCATTACTTCATGTTGCCTCCAATTTGTTACTGTCACTGTTGTAATGTATGACAAGAGTGTATTGGGGGAAACACCTAACCGATTGCTCTCCCAACAACTACAGGGTAATAGGTAGAGAGGGTAAAGAGACGTGAAGTAACAGAAATAACACTGCCACAGAAACTTGAGGACCAAAATGTCCACAGGACCGACTTCACAAAACACCATGTCTTGCCAACTTAACTGCTAGTTTTTGCCTTTCTTTTATTTGCATAAGGCATCTTACAAAGAGCTGGATCTTGGCCAGTTGCAGAGAGGCCCATATCTAGACATTCCAAGTTGTCCTGCTGCTTGTGAGAAAAACCCAGGTTTAACTGGTGTTGGCAAACATGTCTGCAGGTAATCTGAAACCTCTTTTGCACCTGTACTGATGCGCATTCACCAGTCACATTTTCCAGATATCAGAAAAAGATACATAGATCTGAACAAACTGAGACAGATATATATTTAGATATTAAGAAAATTAAGATGAAGGAAAGAGCAAAAAGTAATAACTATTAACAATGTTTCATTTAATAACAAAATAATAAACGTTTGATGGTCTGAATAGTTAGGATAGAAAGAAATTGAAATTAAGATGAAAGAAATAAAAATCAAAAATGAATAATGGCTGATAATGTTTCCTTTAATAAAAATTCAAGACGATATTGAAATATTTTATTTATTTTAAAACCGACAACTAAAATTAAAATTTAAAAATTTTAATTATTTGTATAAGATAATCTAATGCAAAAATTAAAAAAAAAAACACTTTCAAAATTTAAAGATTTAATCATCTCTTTGATAAATTACATTGAAATTCTTTATTAGTATTACTTTCAAGGAAATTAAATTTTAAGAAATTTTTTTTTCACTCTTCCATAACATGCAATTTTACTTTAATGAGAAAGAAATAAAATCTTGAATAAGGAAAATGAAGAGATTTCCATTTGCTTCCACATTTGTTGCCTTTGGTATTAACAGAACTTGAGATGACGCATTCAGTCTATATAATCGTTTGCATATTTCACTGACATCATTGTTTTATTTTGTCAAATGGGTGATGGCTGAGATTACAAAGATGTTCGCGAAGTTCAGAAGCAGACATTTTGATCTGGAAAATGAAGAACGTTCCAGTATGCATGCAGCCATTGATAATGACCAAATAAAAATGTTGATTTAAAAATAATCCTGGTTATAGAAACATGGCATATAGCAAAGATATTTAACATATCTCATGTGGGCATTGGAAGGCATTTGATACATGCACTTGGCTACATGAAATGCTGTGATATTGGTGTCTCACAATTTAACAAAAAACGATTTTTAAAAGACTGCATTTCTATCTGCAATTCCCTGCTCAAATACAACAAAAATGATCCATTTTTGAAAAGAAAACTATAGAAACACAAAAAATGGTACTAAATAACAGAAATTATATCACATATGAGGACTATCAACAGCAACAATAACTAAAATGAATAGCACATAACTCAGAGAGAAAATAATGATATAATCAAGATGTTGGCATTCCACACTACATCTGATAAAAGGCTAGGGAGTAAATCCCAATCAGTACTGTAAATAATGATGACAGCTACCAAACTTCGGAAAACTATTTCAAGCAAAATAGGTACAAGCTGTTCGGCCAATGAATGCCAAATGTTCTCTGATAAGCCATCACTTGAAGACTTTCAACAGCAGCAACAACAGAAATGGATAGCATATGTAACTAGAAGAGAAAATGATATAATCAAGATGTTGATGTTTCTTATTACTCTGAATCAAAGGTTAGGAAGAAAACCTCCATCTATATTGGAAAGAGCTCCTGGACTTGAGAAACCTATTTTCCTTTTACTCTTTGTTTTACAATTGTATGCTTTTTCTATTTTCTTTCGACATCATTATGGAGGCTTAATCACTACTATTTGGACTACCCCTGTAGATTAAATGAAGGATTCAGCTCAGAATTCCCTGTAGGTTACCCAGATCAATATACACCCGAGGAAGGCTGGAGGGCACACTGGTCGAAATTTTGTGATAGCAACAACAAAGATGAGGACAATAGTCCAAATATAAATAGTGTAAATAATGATAACTCTTCATCCCATAAATGCAGGTAGAAACAATAGCAATCAATCAAAAAGTTTACAAAGTAAGAATTATTTTCACATTCCAAAGGTATATAGTCAAATGGTTATAGCATTCTGACTTCCAAGTAACAAAACCCAGAAATGTGAGGGATGAGACTGAGATTTCTTAATTTTTATTGATTAAGAAGAAATCCCAACATGCATCTGTAGGATTTGTCTATAGATTTGGGCAGAAGAAGTTTCTAGCAGTCATTCCCAGTTTTGGTTATTGCCCTTGCAGCACATATATACAAATCGGTACATACATATATATATCGGTATACATATATATATATATATATATATATATATACAAATTGGCACATTATATGTCTTAAAATAATTGTCAGACTTTGTCCATTTCATAATGTGTGACGTCATTTGTTTACATTTGATACGGCATGAGCAGATATGAATGTACGTGAGAGAATCATGGAAGATTAAAGTTTAAAGACAGTAAAATTGACTTTGCTAACCGAATGCTCCTCTGTGGCTGAAACAGTTAAGGCACGTCTGGCTATATGAGAGTTCTGTATAGGATACAGGTTCGATTCCTGTCAGAGGATGAAAATTTTCTATGAAAATTTCTTGGACATTCAGGCCAGTAAATGTTGTTTGATACTGTTTATTATAAACAGACCATTTACTTAAATATTTGTATCTATAAAAAGAATGTTAAACATAAAAATGTCTTAAAATATGTGTGTATATATATATATATATATATATATATATATATATATATATATATATACACACACACACACAAATTGGTACATTAAATATAGATTCCTAGTCATGTAAAAAGTTTGAATTCAGAGAGAGGAAATGTTATTTAGAATATCATGTTTGTAAGTTCTCTACTGCATAATTGGTAAACTTTTCATATCTTTGTGTTTTTGTTATATGTGTTTAATTAAAAATATAATCTTAATTAAGAATAATTTTCAATATAAGCATTAAGTGGAAAAAATATAGATTTTTAAATCTTCTTCTGTGGGATGCTCAGGTTGAATTATGGATAGCAGCTCAGAATGAGAATACAATGAGCCTAGTTCAAATTCCAGTCTATTTTGATGCATATACATGTGCAAATACTCCTGGGAAAGGTATGAATCTATCTCCTCCCTTTATCTATGGGTTAAATAGTAGGACTTGAATCTGGAAAAATCATTGCATCTCCAAAAGAATTGTTAATGTAATATTCATGTGTCTAAAAAGAAATTAATCTTACAATCCATAAATGTTTTGGTTTTAAATCTATATCAGTTTGTAGGTGTTATTCTTACTAATAGACTAATATTCATTGATACTAAAATAGTGCTGCTTCTGTTGGTCCTTTCATGTTTATTCATTGATGGTTTTCTTTGTGTCACCTGCATATCTTAATTGTAGGAAGGCAAAATGTATTGTCATCAGTGAAACAGCCTGTAAGGATGTTATTACTCTGAGTAAATTATAAACACACTCAAATTTATATACACAAAAAATACTCGTACAAATGAGTATTATTTATCATCTGGTTGTAATGTGGTGTTGGAGATATGAGAGACAGTAATACTGAGTAAAATTGTGAATTTGGAGTCAAACGTAGATTAAATATGAATGTGAATCTGACAGAATATTAAGATAAAGAATAAGTAAAATGTATACAGTCTTTGCTATATATTCTTTTATAGATGCATGCAATGAGTGTCCAGTTAATTTAGTTGGAAAATGCAAGAAGCTTCGGGGATATTCTTGAATTTTTGTTGAGTGCTAAGATATAAATGTTACTGTTATGACCTGAAAAAGGAAAAGGAGCTGAAATTTTTGTTGGCCCATGTGTTGACAACCTGTCTGTGTTAACTGCTTTTCTGGTAGTGAGAATGTCACATTTGAATGTGTGTGTATGTGTGTGTAGAGGAGAAAAGTGGCGTTGATTCTCATTGGTTTAAAAAGAGTGCATTAATGATGATTATAATTGTTATAATTATTTTTGACACTATAATTTTTATTTATTTTTAATTTATGTATTTCTTTATGGACATGACAAGTCCTAGAAATTGGAGGTGTTAAAATCAAGCAAATACAGAAATTTAAATATCTGGGAAGTATTTTAACAGATAATGGAAAATGCTAAGGTAACATTTGTGGGTGTATTGGAATAGAAAAAGCTGCCTTCCAAAAGTTAAGAAATAAAGAAAAGAGTACTAAACTATTATATAATATCAGTCCATCTTTATGGCAATCAATACTGCAAACACCTCACAGATAAGGAGGAAATACGAGGCACCAAAGATGTGGATGTACAGAAGGATGCTGAGAATAACCTGCAATGGAGCATGTGAGTATACTAGTCTATAAGATCTGATGTGTTGTCTTCTTTAAGATCTAGAGGATTCTTCTGTGTGAAGACATTTTTAATCATTGATCTGAGAAAAGCTTCTATATAAGCGATAGGATATTTCTGGATGAGCTTGATGTTATGTATGACATCCATATGAGAGTCATCCTGGGTATGACAATAACCTACATCTAACAGCAAGGCCTCTGATTAAGAGGTTTTGAGGAGCATGGAACCACCTTATGTATATTAAAGGTTACAAAAATAGATCAATGTCAACAGTAAAATACACATAATTGATTGCATATAAAACATCTTTTTACTTACATTCATTATTAAAGTATCATGGAGTTTGTCTGAGTATAATTATTGATAGTCTACAAAATCTAGGTAAGCATTAATTTGTTAGATACCTCAAATTAACATGGAATACCTAGATGTTTTTTGAGCCATTTTTTAAAAAGTTTGATACATGTCATTAAATGCAATAATTCAATATATTTTAATGCAAAAAGCAAATTATAATGAATAATATAAAACTAGCAGTAAGCCTTTCATATAAAAACAAGACAAAGCTTGCATTAAAGAATTTAATTATTTGTAACAAAGATCATTTAGAAGTATTAATTAGAATGAATTATCCACTCTTAGCAAATAGTTTTCTCTACAATTAGTTAAACATTCACAAGCTTACCAAATTGCCACATAAAAACTGGGTGATATTTGGGGGTGAGGAAAAAGGTTCTTTTAGGCTATCTAATAGTAATGGTGATGAAATTTATAAAATCTTTTTCTTAAAAACAGCTTTTCAGCAAAATAGGTTTCTGAAGTTCACTGTTATCGGTCATTTTAGTATTGATAGTAGTTTCCTAGTTAACCTTTTTTGTCATCACATTTTGATTATATTATTATTTTTCCTTCTAGTTACACTTATTACCTATTTTAGTTGTTGCTGTTGAAAGTTTTCAAGTTAGGTGGTTTCTGTTATTTGGTAAAGTTCTTTGTGATTTGGTAATACTATTCTATAAGATCTGATGAAGAATTGTCTTCTTTAAGACATAGAGAATTTTTCTGCTTGCAATCATTTTTAATCATTGATTGGAGAAAAGGGCTCTATATGGGTGATAGATTGGACATGTTTGAACGAGCTTGATGCTATGTATGACATCCGTATGAAAGTTTAGATCTGATTAGGTGATTTGTGACTTGTGTTCGTAGGTTAACATACATTATTTCACAGATGTGGCATATTAAATGTTATAAAATAGATCAATATCAGTATTATAATACACATACTTGAAAATAAAATAAAAATAAACTCTTTTATTTGTATTTAATATTACAGTTAATCCAATTTCAATTACTGGTAATCTTCAATATCTGAGTAAACATTAATCTATCACATTTCTCTACTTTACATGGAAGAGAGACTTCTTGAAACATTTTTTTTCAATGGCTTTATATATGCCATTGATTGATTATTCCTGCCAATAAGAACTGACTTTTCTGTCACTCTAAACAGGCTCGTTATAATTAAATTTTTGTGGGCAACAATAAAACATCTTGTCTGCTCTCCAGACAAGTGATACTGCATAAGAATAAATTAAGTCACTGATTCTGTCTTTGTATGCAGAACAGTTTGGACATCACAAGTTCTTTCTTTCTTTTTATTTTTTATAGATATTCACATAACCTATTTATCAGACTATTGTCCTCATGTTGTTATGTTCACAACATTTTGGCCTTTGTACTCTTCAGCCTTCTTCAGATCTCTGTCAATCCAGGAATCCTTCAGATAATTTCAAACTGATCCCTTCATTATTTGGGAGTGGATAGTTCCTTTATTGCTGTCCATATCTAGGGATATCGCATCTTTGTTCTTATTTAGTACTCATGATTTAAACAGAATGAATTGGAATGAAAGGCATATACTTATCAACTCCTGCCAGAAAAGAAAGCTGGAGGAAAACTAATACCTGTTGCCTTAAGCCTTTCTTTCCAGTAGTACTAGAACTGTTAGAAATCTGACTTCTTTGACCAATCCAAACCAAATACAATTCTTACATTTCTATCTATTTTCCTCTTACAACTTTCAATGCTTCTGCTTCCTCCCACAGCAATCTACTTCTGCTTAGTAATACAAAAAGAAGAACCCACTCCCACTACCTTGGGGATTTATATAAGCAATTTCCTCTCCCTACAATGCCTTTGAACCTGTCCATCAAAACACTCTCCTAATTTACTCAGTTTTTCTGGAAGTGCTCAGGTAAGTAAAAACATCTTCCTCTGATCATTCATTCAAATCACATTACTGCTTATTGCTCACCCTGTTTCCACTGTAAATTTTTATTACCTGGTTTAGGGGTTGAACTGAAAATTAATGTCACCAACTCCACAAATGTTTTTGAAAAGCAACTTTCTAGAAACTCTAAAGAATGCTACTGAAGAGATCCCATAGGCAAGCCAAATTTTTGTCTATTGAAGTGGTTACCAAAAGCGAAGAAACATAGTTTGGTAACTAGCTGGCATATTTCTATAATTTTATGTGTGAGAATAGGTGAATATATTTTTTATTAAGTGTGTATTTAGTAGACTTAAGCATTTTTCTTTGGGGATGTTTGTGTATAGAGATTTTATGTCTAAATTGGCCATATATTTGTTTTTGATGTCTAATTATTATTTTTTTTACCTTGTTTAGGAGGTCATGTGAGGCACTAATTGTGCTGAGGAGTGGGATTAGGATTTTGCTTGGTGTGTCAGCTAGTTTATGCGAAATGTTGCCTATTTCTGATATAAAAAAATTCTCTTTCCTTTTTGAAGTAGACTAAATGATGTAATCTAAGGTCTAAATGCCTAAACATTTAAGTAAACCTGTTGAATATTTATGAGCATATTTAAGCTTAAAATTTTCCTTTCAAAGATGCTATATGATGTAATTTAGGATCTAACAACTAAACTTTTCAGTTAACCTAAGGAATATTTAAAAATTTTGAATAACTGTCAAATATGTACTTGTTGCAAAATAAAATTATCACATTTGCCTTGATAAAGTTCATCAGATGTTCAGTAAGACTATGTACAGTTTTCCTTTTGTCTTTTCATTCACACACACACACACACACACACACACACATATATATGAATGAGTTAAAGATCAAATGCAGATAGGAATCTGCCAGTATGATGAGATAATGAACAAATAGAAAACAGTTATCAATCTAACATATTTAATTTTTTATTAAAACTTTGTCAGAGATTAAGAGATAACAGACAAAAAGACAGAACTTTAGTATTTTCAATTTTGATTGGGTGAATTTAATGCACATGTGATACATGATGAACCAATGAGAACTGACCCCCCAAAAAACTTGAAATTTCCAAAATTCTGTCTGTTTTCTCTTAACCTCTGACAAAGCTACAATAAAAGTGAAATATGTTAGATTGATAAATGTTTCCTAGTAGTTCTTTACTTTATATAATTACAAATATTTGGACAGCAATTTTTAACGGTTCATACTTGCTTGAAGACCAACAAAATTTCTTTAAAATTTTTTATTCAATATTTCTACAGTTCCCATATTTCTGGTCTCCTGGGATAATTTGAATATTAATTATCTAATCTCTTGTGAGCACTTTTGGCTTTTATAAGCTATTCTCAAACCACTTTTTATGTGTTGAAAGGGTTGTGTCTAGAGATATACATTGAATCTCTTTGGTGGTTTTCAAGTGCTGGATCTTTGCTAAATATATTTCACAGTTAATAAGAGTAAAAATGGTATATGTGAGGACATGATCAGTACTTGAAATAACTGATATCCTCACCCAATGATGTGTGCAGACATGAGACAGAAAAATAACCAAAGAAACATTGTGGGTATCTACACCTATAGACTCAACTTTATCAACACACAAAATATTCTTTGATAATGGTTTATGAAAGTCGAAAATGCTCAGAAGGCATTGAACAGTATTTGTTTAAATTCTCCTTAGAAAGATTTTATAATGGATATAAGAAACACGGTCGTGTCATTGGATAGAACAAGTTTTCAGCTCTAGAAGCATATTTCCCACATAGCATTATTGGTTATGCATTTTTACCTTTGACGAACTAAATCTTGTACTCAGAACATGGCATACACATTGCTGTCACACATTGTCCACCAATTGACATATACATTGCTGTCACACATTGTCCACCAATTGACACATACATTGCTGTCACACATTGTCCACCAATTGACATACACATTGCTGTCACACATTGTCCACCAATTGACTGTGCTCACATCCACTATTAGGTCTTTAGTAATGTAGCAATAAGTCATCTAAATAAGTTCTGTTAAATTCAATTGAATAGGTCTATTTAAATTTTTATTGTATTTTTAAATAATATCTACATGCTATACTGCCCAAAGTTCATATTTTATTTTGGTTTTGTTCAAATACTTTTAACCATTTCCGTTATTTTCAATAACCATGTGTTGGCTACATTCTGGCATTACATTTTTTTTCTTTTTTGAATAGTTGCCCAATGGTAGACTGCTCTTGAAAAGAATGCAGCAAATATTTATATGTATTTCAAAACACACTTCAAGGTACCATCTCCTGTGGTGAAAGATATTTTACTTATACTGGGTTTTTAATGGTATCTAAATTTAGAATTTTGTGTCTTGGGCAAAATAGCCTGATGGAGCTCAACTCTGTCTGGTTTGAATTCAGAGATTTCCTTCACCGAGGCAGGTTGCCAACCTATGTTACAGAACCCAGCCTGTCTTGTTTATTCATTCATATATCGGGGGGGGGGGGGAGAAACGATGGAGTCATACCTTCCCCAAAAGTATTTTTGCATAAATGAATGTAATGAACTCAACAGGAATTCAAACTCAATTCTCTAATTTCTCATTCAAAGCCTTTCATTCCATTCTCCATTCCATAACAAACATCTGCACATCCACTTACAATGTCTATTGTATAGTATTTTGCTATTATCTGCTAATATTAGTTGTGCTATTTGTGATGCGATAATATGGGCATGGACTGAATTAAGTTTTAACAAATGACAAGTCAGCCTACTAAAAAGTGTATTGCATGTGTGACTGATGTAAGAATTTTATGCTAGTTTTTTCTTCTTGATATTAGAAATGCAATCTCCCAGAAGGCATAAGAATTCTGAAACAATGTAATTTTTATACAGACGGGATTATTGAGGTTCAGAGGTAATAATTAGGTTAAATGTTTTCAAATTTTTATCATAAATGATAAATCTGAGGTATTTATTGGAATCATTAAGTGCAATGTACTGGCAAAGAATATTTTAATGGTTTTTCATTTGTTCATAGATCTTTGTAAATATTTCACAAGTGTTGAATGTCAATGGGTGCAATATTTTTTTTGTATAGAGTTATTTAATTTTTCCTGCAAACCTTTTCTACAGTTATGAAACTTTTCAATCTTTGTTTATTTATATCTGGACTCTACCATCACCAACAACCTATCACTTGGCATGGGAATTGACAAATGCATTACCAAAGCAGCAGCAGTGGTGGCCAAATTGAGCAAGAGTATTGCAGGCATCTATCCTTAGTACTCTACTTTACAGCAACAAAACTTAGATGACATATGTCATTCAGAAAAAAACAGCTGGAAAACCTCCATCTCCACTGACCAGCATGTGTCCTAGGCATCACATGGAACTAAGTTACCAACACTGTTGTGCTGAAGCAAACAGACTCCTGGAGCATTCATTTTCTCTATTGTCAACGTTGTCTTCGATGACTAGGTTATGTACATGAAATAAATATAGCCTAATACCAAAAGACATCTTGTATGGTAAGCTGGCCATAGACACCATCTGGTAGACTGCCCTACACTATGTTTCATGAACATTTACAAGAGGGACTTGAAATGAACAGACATTGACTGTGGTAGCTGGGAACAGCTAGCAGATAGTCACAGCTGTTCCAGTAGGAGACACAAAGCCTGGGAAAAGGCAAAACCAACAATGAAAGAAGCAGAGAGAGCAATTCTACATTCAAGCTTTACCTGAAGAACAGAGTGCAAAGATTGATTTAAGCCATTCCAAACACTACCTGGAAAAAGACAGAGGGTACTATCATTATCTTGCAAGATAAATAGATGCCTGCTACAAGAGTAATTTAGTAATGCACTTATGTTTCATATACACTTTCCTATTGAATATCATTTTGCTAGACTACTGTTTAGCTGTTATAAGTAACAAGGCATAAAAGATACAAAATGGGTTATTGTTGAGCAGGCACAACCTTTACTGTCAGAGTACCAACATTTGCTTTTAGTAATAAAATAGGAAGCATTACTTTTTGGAGCAAACCTTGTAGTTAGTAAACATATGTAACTTTATTTGACACAAGGATCATTTAGAATTATTAGTACAACTTTGCATTTAAAAGACTTTCTTGACAGGGATATATGTTTCTGTTGAGTAAATGAAGCAAGACTTCTCATTACTTCAGCCTTTGTTCCACTGAATTGTTTACCGCTGTTGCATCACCAGGTCCCAAGTCCAATAAGAATTGCAATTACAACTTCAAATTGAAACCATCATCCGATTACTTCCCAGTGGAAATCTCCAGAAGTTAAGGATTCCTGATCTCATGGAACAGCATTATGGGATTGTGTGAACGTACATGAACTGAAACACAAATCTCTGTAACCTCCTTTAGAGGATGGTCAATATTTTCTTGAACCTGTCAAGTTTTATATAGCACTCACACAGAGGTATGTTTTTATTTTACAGTTTATTAGAATTGGTAAAATTGTAAGATACCAAAGACTCCCGAAATATCATAAATTATCATAACCTATATTATAAAATATCTTACATATTATCATACCATATCATAAATTAATCTGTAATGTGAATTGAACCATTAGCCTTATTAGCTGTATATTGTCTTACGTTTAGCAAAAATCCTATAGTTATAACAAAAAGGAAACTACAGTGTAACTATCCCTACTAAAACTGATTAAAAACTAATATGAAGTAGAATTAACCACTTATAAATCTGCATTTAAATCACTATTGAAGTGTTTACATGAAAGATCTGATGGGAATGTAGTTCAGAACTTTGAAGCAAGAGAAAGTATGTAAAAACAGGAAAATTGCATTAGAATCAAACAGTGCTGGATTATGACATAATAGCAATCCTCTTATATGGCAGTGAATGAAGGGACAGAGAAAGATGAAATTCTTTGGGCACATAATTAAGAAGGAAGGCTTGGAAAACTTGACCCTCACAGAGAATATTAAGAACACGTGAGACAGAGGAAGGCAGCAAGTCACATACCCGATGAGCATGGGTGAATGGATTGGTGGGACAGAGAGGCTAGGGATTCAGGAATCTTTGCAAAGGGTCAAAATAGATAAAAAGTTTTGGCTTGCAAGTTTTGGGCTGCTCCTTTTGCTGACAACCATAGATTTTGTCTTCATACAATTGATGATTAGTCAGTGCTACTACAGTATGATATCTACAAAGGCATTTGTGACCTAATGTAAATGACAATGCACTCATTATTCCTGGAAAATGTGCAAGAAAAATGGCCTCTTTACTATTTTTTTAAATAACATCAAAATCAGTTTACAAATATAAACATCACTATTTGATGATTTAAAAATTTTTTTTTGTATAAGAAATTGTTAATAATTTTTAATACATAACCAATTCACTGTAGAGCTCTTTGACATGGGGTAATGGTTAGCGAACTTGTCTTGGTAGATCAATTATGACCGTGTAATGAGGCCAGTCCTCACTGGGTGCCACATACTATCGGTCTCATGCCACATCCAAGCTATACTTAGAAAATCATTTTGGGCACCTCTACCTGGTGTAGTGTTTAACATGCTTATCTTGCTAGAACAATTACAATTGAGTAGTGAGTTTGATCCTCACTGGGTGTCCCATACTTTCCATTTTGTGCCACATCTAAGCTCTGCTTAGAAAATCACCATAGAAAATGGATGGTAGATATCATACTAGAGTGGTAACAATTCTTTCTTTCTGCTTTCATTAACTACTTTCTCTAAGAGTTCCTGCAGTCTCCTATCTATTTGAATGCCATCAACACAATCAACTGTATATCTCATGTTGTTAAGATTGAGCCCACTCATAGTAAACTCTAGTAAGACTCAGAGTAATTTTTGGTAGGACTTAGGCAGCACCAGACAAGAGCTTACTCCTAGAAAGTGATTTTTTATTCTTGATGTCCAAATAGATTATGTTGTATGAAATATATATATATTTTTTTTATCTCTGATACAAACTAGGAATATAGAAACAAAAAGGATTATCAATATTCAGTACGGAGAGATGTTAATCTCTTTTTTATAATCTGTTTTAATCTTTTTTAATCTCTTGTTTTTGTTTTTTAATTTGAATGTCAGTCAATGATGTGACTATGAATGATCTTTCTTGTAAATTCAAAAGAAATTAAATAGTTTGTAAATAAAAACATTGTAGTTGCTTTAATTTTATGTGACCATCTTTTAATTGTTTGCAAACTAATTGAAACGTGATTGATGCACAAGAACATTTTGAAAAATATAACAAAAAAGGTTTTACACAGAAGTTTTACAATAAAGTTTTATATGTTGCCTTGGATAACAATGTCTTTTTATATGGTTGAAGTGTGTATATATGTGTGTGTGCATGTATGTGTGTGTGTGTGTGTGTGTGTGTGTGTGTAGAGGCACGGTGAAGTAATGAATAGCAGCTTGGATTGAGGAATCAGAGAGCCGAGTTCGAATTTCAGTCGAATCCGTTGCATTCACTTACATGCTAATACACTTGGGAAAAGTGTGAATCCTCTTCTTCTCCCCCCATCTATGGGTAAATAGCAGGACAGACTGGGTTCTATAGCTTTGGATGTCAACTGGTCTAGGAGAAGGATAACTCAGAATTCAAAACCTATGGACCCTGTGGCATGTAGTGCACCAGGTCTCTGTATTTGGTCCTTCAAAAAGTGTGGATGGTCCTGCACGAAACCTTCACCACTATAATCAAATCTCATGTGCTGTTGTCAGGCTGTTGGTTTCCTACGAACTGATTTGCTTGACCCTCATACATTGAATTAGACAGGAGAGAATATATATATATATATATATATTCAAACATATATTGTTAAATATAGCAGAAAATGAATGTTATGTTTGATCATGAGCCATTCTAAGCTTCATATAGTGGCTTTAGTTTCACGAGAAAATAAAGACAAAAACTGTTCAACATTTGGATATTTTTTGATTATTCTGTTCCTTGATCTAAGATTTCAGCTCATATGAGCCAT
>OZ038488.1:42201231-42216231 GCA_964036315.1 Acanthosepion esculentum
TGATCGGGGAAGTATCTACTTGGGATTTTATTCCATAATGTAGTGATTCTTAGGAAGAAGCTGTCCAAATGGAACTTCTTTCTTACTAATGGAATATAAAAGGGAATGTGGATGATTCATCCTTGTGGATGTGGCATAGCAAATTTTAGCTTTTTAATGCATAGTTGATTTTTAATTGCCTTTTAAAAACTGAAGCAAAGTCACATCAATATTAGAAAGAGGTATAGCATTTAGTGGCCAAAATGTCTAGTTTCCTGAAGAAAAAGTTTTAAACGTATTTTAGAAATTTCAATCTACATTAATACTGTTTGATCAGTGAATGCCAAAGGTTTCTGGTATATAATGGTGGAATTATATACATACTTATTACTAATTTGTCTAAAACAGAGAAACTATAACATGTATACAACAAGCAGTGTGAAAAGGTGCAAAATGGATTCATATCAAAAAGTACTCAATGCATGTGCCTTGAAAAATGACATGTAGGACAAGTAAATATAATAAAGGAGCAAAAACACTTTATGTAATGACACACAACCTTGGTTTCAAGGTTATTTTCACCATTATTGTTTGTTGGGGTTTTAAATCAGATTTTTTTTTCTTTTGTAGGACTTTTAAATGACAAGAGCATAAGGTAAGAAATTTTAGTTATTTTTTGTAAAAACATTGTTAACCGACCTTTTTATGACATTTAATAATAATTTGTATTTGTACTGAGAAAATTGTATTGGTAAGAAAAATACTCACTTTACCGATATATCTTTCACGTCAATAGTCAAATATCATTTGTATCTATTTTAAGAATAAATTATAGTGAAATTTTGAAGGCTATATTAATATTTACAGATATATTTTACCAAAGTATGGTTAAGTAGCAGTTAGTTAAATTTTTAATAAGTTCCTGTTTTAATTATAAGAGAATATTAGTAAGAAAATGTATTATTTTTTTATATTTCTAACAAAGGATTGGTCAAGTTGTCCTTGTTTAATTGTTTTACTTTTAATAATAAATTAGATTTTTATTCTCTTCACATGACTTAAAATGCGATGTGACTCTCTTTCTTATACATTGAAATTTTAAAATGTGTTGTAAAAAAATTAGTGTGTTTTGAATAAAAAAACAATTCTTCTAAAACATTTTTATAATAAATATTTTGTAAGTTTATATTCCTGGTGACAAGTTGGTTTCAGCCAGTAACATTTCATGAGAACTTTCAACTCAACCAGCGAATCTCACTGCAAACCGAGTGATGATGATTGTGACACTAAGGATTCTTTCTTTCTGTTCAAAATTCTGTTAACTTTTTTTACCCAAGAAATTCCGTCACAACTGTGGATTGTTGTCTTGTCTTGTTTGTCTGTTTTTTTTTTCTTGTAATTCTCTTCGTATATTTATTTCCATTGTTCCATTTCCTCTTGGAACTTTTCTATGATTGTGTTTTTGTAAATTGTACATTTTATGTTGAAAATTGTTTGACTTAAAGAATATCCAGGTGAAAAGTAAACTGAACACACATTTGGAATAAAGCCTGTTTTCAGAAATGTATTGCCAAAGTGGATATAGTTTTCATTCTTTTTTTTTTTCATCTTGTATATTAGACTGTGAATTGAATTTCTATCAAATCCGCCATAATATACTGACAGTAATACTCAACTCCATTGGTAACTCTATGGGTGAGTTATAAATGCCACAACCCAATAAGTTTACTAATCATCAGCAATATTATATCTGTTGTCTTGTCTTCTTTATTTTTCATTTTCTTTTTGTTTAACTTCTTTTTCCTTTTCCTCTCTCTTCTTTTACTTTTTCTTTTTCCTTCTTTCCTTTTTCTTTTTCTTCTTTTTCTTTTTTCTTTCTTTTTCCTTTTTTCTCTTTTTCCTTTTTTCTCTTTTTCCTTTTTTCTCTTTTTCTTTTCCTTTTTTCCTTTTGTTTTTCTTTCTCTATTTTGTTTTTGCTTTTCTTTCTCTATTTTGTTTTTGTTTTTCTTTCTCTATTTTGTTTTTGTTTTTCTTTCTCTATTTTGTTTTTGTTTTTCTCTTTTTTGTTTTTGTTTTTCTCTTTTTTGTTTTTGTTTTTCTCTTTTTTGTTTTTGTTTATCTCTTTTTTGTTTTTGTTTTTCTCTTTTTTGTTTTTGTTTTTCTCTTTTGTTCTTTTTCTCTTTTTTCCTTTTTCTCTTTTTTTTCTCTTTTCTTCTTTCTCTTCTTTTTTTTCTTTCTGCAATGTTAAACATAAAATTTGGGGAATAAGGTTAATATGATTCTTTTTATATAAATTCCTTCCTATACCTTCGTGAATTTATTTTAAAATGCAAATGAAAATAGCACAGGTTTTAAATTAATTTTGAACAAATTCTTCCTTTTGTTGTATTTATTTTAAATTTTGAGTTTCCAAATTCTTTGGCTGTTAAGTGGCAAGAATATGAAATAAAGTTGAATAAAACTTCAGACAAAACTTGAACAAACATTGACTGCTCATCTGTCATAGATGATGCCTCAACTAGTTAAGCTACCCAGGCTTTCATGATACTGCAAGGTTCTAATCTCTAATCTGTCTCCATATGTGTGTTCTGGTTTTATTCAACATTGTATTGTTGACTGTCTACTATGAGTTCTAGATGTAATATTTTTGGATTCTAAAATAGAGTATTTGTAAAGGAACTCAATTAAAATTCTGTCCATACAGTGGGATTTTAATCTAACTTTAATGGAATGCCTGGATGAAGTCTTTGACGCCAACAAAATATGGATCTAAACTTTTCAACTCTAATTATTTGACAATTGCCTGGCAACATGATTATTTTAAACATCTGATGGTTTCACAAAAGAATTCTATTAACAATATTTTTACCATAAATTTATTAATTCGAATTTGGATTATGTCAATGACCACAGTATAACACCAAATCATTTTTCTGAGGAATTATCAGTTGATAAACATTGTTGATTTTATAATGTTTTTAAGTCTTGATTTTAAACTGCTTGTGAAAAATAGGCATAGTAAAAACACCCTGAAAAAGTTTATAATTTTAGTTTCTAACTCTGAAATATTCACTATATATGGTTAAACAAAGTAATAAAGATTCCGTTTTCCTGATCTGATAGACAGAGAGTCCAGTATGCTCTTAACGGGGTTGCTATGCAAGAGAGAATATTCCCAGTTCACATTTTGTCATCACAGTCATCATATAGTATAAGATTTTTATAAGGTAAAAAACTTTCAAAAAAAGGATATCGTTTGAGGTAATGCTGATATAAGGCCAAAGCACATGACAAATACAGATGACATGAGCTGAGTTTAAAAAAGAGAAATACATTAAATTTATTGAACAGTCAAAATGGAAGGAATTGTGTGCCAATAATGGCCAATAACAAATAGAAAATATATAATGCAAATAAAAGTATATAGTGCAAAAAAATATGCCTTTTTACAATAAAGGATGTACTGCAAACGAAGTATACTGTTTTTACAATAAAAAATATAAAATATGCTGCATAAGGTTGCCAGAAAGTCAAATGACATTAAAACAAATAGAGAAAAAGGAAAGGTAGTACTTCTTTGAATGGTTTTTAAGTAGTAGGTACAATGTCCTTAGTGACGTTTCTTGGTAACAGTGAAGAAACGATTTCACACCAGCCGATGAATTCTCCTATGATAAGGGAGTGACCTTGATTTTCTTTTCAATCCTCGACTGGCAGTATCAAATTTCTTCAGTCGTTATTCTTGACTGGAGTGACCTGGATTCAACCAGTAGCTTATTTTGACCCCTGAATGGAGAGACCTGATCTACCCTTGCAGGTGATGATGTTGTCTCTTGCCCTCTGTGTTCTCTGCTCAATTCAATGAAGTTCTTTTCTTTTATACACCAAGACCCAGCTCCAGATTGTGTCTCAGGATTTGGAGTGAAGCCCCCTGATTGGTACCAAAATAAATCACATGCTGCTATTTTTCTACAAATCGGAAGGATGGAAAATATTTTTTGAAAGTTAATGAATTTAAGCTAGATCCTAAAACAGTGTCTGTTTTCTTTCAGAAAAGCAAATGATATATGTTCAATCAACTTAAATTTCTTATAATAATAACACCTTAATACACAGACAGAAAAGAATATCTGAAAGGAAGGAAGGACAAACATGAATTGTTCTCAAAAAGATATTTATACCAATATATACATACTTATCACTAATTTGTCCAAAATGAAGAAACTATAACATGTATACTACAAGCAGTGTGAAAAGGTGTAAAAAGAGAGAGGGTCTTACTTCTAAATTTAGGCTAGTTATTATTAATTCTACTCTTTACTAAAATAAAATAAACAAATAGGGATATTAATTCAAACACATGTGCTCACTAAAATTGTGTGGGTGGGAAAAAATTTTTTCTTGGTCTTTATGAGCCTGGATGAAGAAATTATTTTTCTACACCTCAGCCTCTTCTGGTGCCATAATTATAGTATGATTTTAGAACACCACCTGAAGAAACCTAATGGTCAAAACCAAGGTTGTGTGTCATTATATAAAGTGTTTTTTCTCCTTTATTATATTTACTTGCCCTTCATGTCATTTTTCAAGGTGCATGCATTGAGTACTTTTTGATATACATCCATTTTGTGGTAAAGTATTTTTCTGGCCTCTTAAAACATTTGTTATATATATATATATATAATATATATATATATATGTATGTATGTATGTATATGTATATATATATATATATATATATATATATATTACTATAAACATTACTTTTAGTGGGAACATATGTTTGAATTAATATCCCTATTTGTTTATCTTATTTTAGTAAACAGTGGAATTATTAACAACTAGCCTAAATTGAGAATTAAGACCCTCTCTCTTTCTACACCTTTTCACACTGCTTGTTGTATACATCTTAAAGTTTCTCTGTTTTAGACAAATTAATTGATGAGATACTCAGTGGATCGTCTCAGTGTTTCTCGGGTAGTTCTTTCGAACAAGCTTGCAGCGTCTGGACCCAAGAATTACTTTCTATCCCACTAGACACATCAACACAAAAAAGCTGGGATAAAATAAAGTGCGAGGCCAATTTTACTAATTTGAGGCTCTCTCTGGATCAGCATCGCCTCACCTGTCTACTATCTGCTTCACAACCGAGTAGTGGCGCCTGGCTCAACGCAGTGCCCTCTTCATCTACCGGTACCCTTTTAGATGTTGAGTGCACTCGGGTCGGAGTCGCGATCTGTCTTGGACTCAAATTATGTGAGCGTCACAGATGCAGATGTGGAGCCTCCATTGATGAGTTTGGTTTGCATCCTCTCTCCTGTCATCGTAGTGCCGGCCGCTTTCCACGGCATGCAGCAATTAACGACATCATCAAAAGAGGTTTGGATGCAGCTGGGTTCCATTCCCAAATCGAACCCGTAGGCCTCGACCGTAGTGATGGAAAGCGGCCGGATGGCATTACCATCTTCCCTTTTAAAATGGGTAAGTCGTTGATTTGGGATGCAACCTGTGCAGATACATTTTCGGCCGGTAATTTGATCAGGTCCGCAGTTGAGCAGGTGTTCGTCGCCCGAGACGCAGAGATAAAAAAATAGCTAAATATTCTTCTCTTGCTGATAGATTTTTTTTTACTCCTGTGGCAGTGGAGACTTCAGGGGTTATTGGCCCTCGTTCGATGGCGTTCCTTCGGAGGATTGGCGCGATTGCGTCTCGATTAAGGAACGGGCCTCGCGAAACGGAGTGGCTCTTGCAGCGTGTCTCACTGGCGACGGTTCGAGGTAATGCTTTCTCCATCATAGCAGCTGGCAGAGGATAGAAAAAATTGTTTATAGTTACGTTGTTCTGGAATCGTTGTCATTGGTCGACTGAACTTGCTTTGTTTCAATGACTTTTGTTTTGTTAATATTAATTACTTTATACCCATTATTATTAAAAAAAAAAATCGGCTTCCAAAAATTAAAAAAAAAATTCTCAGCAATGTTGTGACTCGATGCTTTTTTCTAAACAAATTAGTGATAAGTATGTATAAAAATCTCTGAGAACAATTTATATATATATATATATCTACACACACACACACACGCATAATGTATGTATATATATTACAGAATTGTATATTTACTTGAGTAAACAACTGCCAATGTCTGTGGATTTTGTTTATATTTTTACATTTCCTGTATCCTTTCAATTCAAATTTCCAATTTTCAAATATTTTTATCCATTACTAAACCCAATGTTCACTGAGGAAAGAAAAGATATTAAAGTCACAGGAGTTGGCATGTAATGATAGTAATTTATTTCGTAAGACTGCAAAAATATTATCACAAAACTAACTAAAGTCATGGAGATATCTTTTAATCATTCTTTATTTGCAAGGACTTTTATGTCGGCATTATACATGTGTTCACATTCAGAGCGCTGTAAACAGGATAAAAGAATAATAATCAATCATTAGTGATCTGATACTGATCTTCATCCATTTCACTTGTCAGTTTTCATTTTAGCTGTTTTTTGAATTTAAAGAGAGAAATCGTTTGACCATAAAACCATTTTCATGGCATTTTAATAATTTGTTTCATTCCAGGAAGCCTGCTTTTACATATTCTTTCTCCTCCTCCATCCGTCACTTTGCCTCCATTTTTATTTAATAGAAATTGTGTGGTGTTTTTGTTTTTGACTCCTCCTGTTTCTCTGTTTCTTCCCTTCTATAAAGATTTTCTTTTTCTCATTTGGTTGATTCATCTTCATTTATTTCTCTTTGATAGTCATCTTTTCTTTAATTTAAAAATACTCATTTATTTTTTTCATTTAAATTATTCGGATCAACACTTCCCCTCTTTGTAAGTCTCTTTCTTGCTCTTTCTCTTTTTTCTTTCTCCCTCTTCTCTTTTTTTCTTGCTCCCTCTTCTCTTTTTTCTTGCTCCTCCTTCTCTTTCTTTCTTGCTCCCTCTTCTCTTTTTCTTGCTCCCTCTTCTCTCTTTTTCTTGCTCCTTCCTCTTTTTTCTTGCTCCCTTTTCTCTTTTTTTCTTGCTCCCTCTTCTCTTTTTTCTTGCTCCCTCTTCTCTTTTATCTTGCTCCCTCTTCTCTTTCTTTCTTGATCCCTCTTCTCTTTCTTTCTTGCTCCCTCTTCACTTTCTCTCTTGCTCCCGCTTCTCTTTTTTTCTTGCTCCCTCTTCTCTTTTTTCTTGCTCCCTCTTCACTTTCTCTCTTGCTCCCTCTTCTCTTTTTTCTTGCTCCCTCTTCTCTTTTTTTCTTGCTCCCTCTTCTCTTTCTTTCTTGCTCCCTCTTCTCTTTTTCTGGCTCCCTCTTCTCTTTTTCTTGCTCCCTCTTCTCTTTTTTTCTTGCTCCCTCTTCTCTTTTTTTCTTGCTCCTCCTTCTCTTTCTTTCTTGCTCCCTCTTCTCTTTTTCTGGCTCCCTCTTCTCTTTTTTCTTGCTCCCTCTTCTCTTTTTTTCTTGCTCCCTCTTCTCTTTTTTTCTTGCTCCCTCTTCTCTTTTTTTCTTGCTCCTCCTTCTCTTTTTTCTTGCTCCCTCTTCTCTTTCTCTCTTGCTCCCTCTTCACTTTCTCTCTTGCTCCCTCTTCTCTTTTTTCTTGATCCCTCTTCTCTTTTTTTCTTGCTCCCTCTTCTCTTTTTTTCTTGCTCCTCCTTCTCTTTCTTTCTTGCTCCCTCTTCTCTTTTTCTGGCTCCCTCTTCTCTTTTTCTGGCTCCCTCTTCTCTTTTTTCTTGCTCCCTCTTCTCTTTTTTCTTGCTCACTCTTCTCTTTTTTTCTTGCTCCCTCTTCTCTTTCTTTCTTGCTCCCTCTTCTCTTTTTTTCTTGCTGCCTCTTCTCTTTTTCTGGCTCCCTCTTCTCTTTTTTTCTTGCTCCCTCTTCTCTTTCTTTCTTGCTCTCGCTTCTCTTTCTTTCTTGCTCCCTCTTCTCTTTCTCTCTTGCTCCCTCTTCTCTTTTTTTCTTGATCCCTCTTCTCTTTTTTCTTGCTCCCTTTTCTCTTTTTTTCTTGCTCCCTCTTCTCTTTCTTTCTTGATCCCTCTTCTCTTTTTTCTTGATCCCTCTTCTCTTTTTTTCTTGATCCCTCTTCTCTTTTTTCTTGATCCCTCTTCTCTTTCTTTCTTGATCCCTCTTCTCTTTTTTCTTGCTCCCTCTTCTCTTTTTTCTTGCTCCCTCTTCTCTTTTTTCTTGCTCCCTCTTCTCTTTTTTTCTTGATCCCTCTTCTCTTTCTTTCTTGATCCCTCTTCTCTTTTTTCTTGCTCCCTTTTCTCTTTTTTTCTTGATCCCTCTTCTCTTTCTTTCTTGATCCCTCTTCTCTTTTTTCTTGCTCCCTCTTCTCTTTCTTTCTTGATCCCTCTTCTCTTTTTTCTTGATCCCTCTGCTCTTTCTCTCTTGCTCCCTCTTCTCTTTTTTCTTGCTCCCTCTTCTCTTTTTTCTTGCTCCCTCTTCTCTTTTTTCTTGCTCCCTCTTCTCTTTTTTCTTGATCCCTCTTCTCTTTTTTCTTGATCCCTCTGCTCTTTCTCTCTTGCTCCCTCTTCTCTTTTTTCTTGCTCCCTCTTCTCTTTTTTCTTGATCCCTCTTCTCTTTCTTTCTTGATCCCTCTTCTCTTTTTTCTTGATCCCTCTTCTCTTTTTTCTTGATCCCTCTTCTCTTTCTTTCTTGATCCCTCTTCTCTTTCTTTCTTGATCCCTCTTCTCTTTTTTCTTGATCCCTCTTCTCTTTTTTCTTGATCCCTCTTCTCTTTTTTTCTTGATCCCTCTTCTCTTTTTTTCTTGATCCCTCTTCTCTTTTTTCTTGATCCCTCTTCTCTTTTTTCTTGATCCCTCTTCTCTTTTTTTCTTGATCCCTCTTCTCTTTCTTTCTTGATCCCTCTTCTCTTTTTTCTTGCTCCCTCTTCTCTTTTTTCTTGATCCCTCTTCTCTTTTTTTCTTGATCCCTCTTCTCTTTCTTTCTTGATCCCTCTTCTCTTTTTTCTTGCTCCCTCTTCTCTTTCTTTCTTGATCCCTCTTCTCTTTTTTCTTGCTCCCTCTTCTCTTTCTTTCTTGATCCCTCTTCTCTTTTTTCTTGCTCCCTCTTCTCTTTCTTTCTTGATCCCTCTTCTCTTTTTTTCTTGCTCCCTCTTCTCTTTCTTTCTTGATCCCTCTTCTCTTCTTCTTGCTCCCTCTTCTCTTTCTTTCTTGATCCCTCTTCTCTTTTTTTCTTGCTCCCTCTTCTCTCTTTTTCTTGCTCCTTCCTCTTTTTTTCTGGCTCCTCTTTTTTCTTGCTCCCTCTTCTCTTTTTTTCTTGATCCCTCTTCTCTTTTTTTCTTGATCCCTCTTCTCTTTTTTCTTGATCCCTCTTCTCTTTTTTCTTGATCCCTCTTCTCTTTTCTTGCTCCCTCTTCTCTTTTTCTTGCTCCCTCTTCTCTTTCTTTCTCAGTCCCTTTCTTTGCCTTTTCATCCTGATTTCTTGTTTTTCCCTTTCTTTTCTTGTTTTTTTCTTTTCTTGTTTTTTTCTTTTCCTTTCTTTGTTTCTTATTTCTGTCTTGTTTGGTTTTCTTTTCCATCTCAGACCTGTTCCTTTCTATTTTTTTCCTCTTCACTCTTTCACCTTATCAAGATTCTAACCAATAACAGTATTGAAGCAATGGTTTGGCATGAAAATCAAGTATCACTTGAAGCCAAATTTTATCTCACTACAGAAGAGATTTCTTTGTTTTACAAACCTAAGAATTTGCTTTACAAAGCAATCAAGTGAAAAAGAAAAGGAGAAAATTGGCAATAAATTTACTTTTAAGGAATTAGAATTCAAACGCACACCCAACATGGCAGACATATTTACTATAAATTGAAATATATCTTATTACGTAATGTGAAAAGCATATTTGATATATTTTGGTCTGTAATTTTTTGCTGTATTATCTCCCTTGTATTGGCAACATAAAGTGTCAGTGTTGGTATATTAATGGCAGACTTTTTAACAGATCGCAGCAGCTATTATGGAGATGTGATCAAATATATTTTAACGTTTAAAAAATATTCAGTATTATTATTACTGAGGTAATAAGTATTATAACACAGCACAAATAGCTATGTGGAAAAATAAGTGAAATTATCTGTGTGTATGGAGTTGCAGTTAAACATGGGAAGCTGAGTGTTTGATATGGCTTGTTTTTCAAAGCAAGGCCACTCTGAGCACTGGTTTTTGCAATCTTTTTACCAGAAGGCATGAGATGCATAGGTCTGCCACCTTACTTAAGGCCTACCTTCCCTCCATTCTCATCTTTTTTTATTTGTTTGAGGGACTATATGAGAACAGAGTTGTTCTGTAGCTCTCTTCTTCCCTCATTATTAATTGATCCCTGACTGAATTTGGGGTCACGAGACTAGGCAGTTTCACAACACTTACTGTAATGGACCGGCTTTTGATCTACCCTTTGAGATGAAAGGCATACAGTTACATTCAAAATATAACTGTGGGTGGATACTTTTTGTCAAATCTGTTATTCATGACAAGATCGCTGACTTCAGTAAAATTTTTTTGCCAGTGCTCATATTACAATTTTTGCTTAACAATTTTTACCAGAGCTCATATTGCAATTTTTGTTGTTGTTATCACTTTTCTCTGACACTCCTTATTATTGGTTCCCATATTGTATTCATTTCTATGCTTGGTCGGCTCAGGAGATTTTTGTTGCCTAGCATATGTGCTGATTCCGTAAGTTTACGAATTTTCCATTGGTGTTCTTTGTCTATGATCTCAACCTGATCCCACAGAGGGCAGTGATCTCCCTTTTCTGATTTTTCCACTTCCCCTCTTTGTGGCCTAGCATATGTGCTGATTCCTTAAGTTTACAAATTTTCCAATGGTGTTCTTTGTCATGGGATAGTGTACACACAGTCTTTAGTCATGTTTGCCTCTATGGCAGGGGGTGTCTTACTCAGGAGAGATATCTCCCAAGTGTCATCCAGCTTTTGAAGGTTGTCCTGATGTTATATGAACTGCAGATCCTTTGTATTTTCTCTGATAATACGTGATTCTACTTTTAAATGTATTTTAACACCAATCTTGATGGCTCTTAAATGAAAATTCTGAAAACATGCATCTGATGTGATCAATACTATGGAATGATTGGTTCCACAGTGACAGGGAAACTCTGATGTTGTTGTCTTTGATGGTATTTTATGATTGTTGAATGGAAGGTGGAATTCTGTGCCTGTTTCTTCAAAATAATTCCCTTTTTACATTTGTTGGAGAAAAGTAAAACTATAAGATTTGAACTGTCACAAGTCAGTGCCAGTCATTTGAATATTTTGTGAGTGCTGGGGTGGGTGAAAATGTAATCAGTGATGACACGTTTACACACTTGGCATTAGGGTTTATTGCAAGCCATATTCTTTTAGTGAGGTGGTGAATTATGCTGTATATATATATATAGTTGAGCTAACTGAGGTTTTTCAAAACAAGTATTACCATTCATATATATATATATATATATATATATATATATATATACACACACACACACACAAACACACAGAGGTATTGTCAATTCTGCTGAAAATATATGTTTTTTACTGTGTATGTAAATTATTGAAAAGCGGTTTTGCCATTGTGTACATTCGTCTACTCTTTTTTTTTCTGTCTAGGATCATGGCATGAAAAGGGACCAAAATCTTTATCTATATACATGTATAATTTTAAAGGCTATGGATTCATGCCTTTCCTAAGAGCATTATTGCAAGATGATTAAAACAGGACTAGACTCACTAAATTATTTGCATAAAATTATGAAATTAATCTCAAGATTTGGGCAATGTTGTTTCTCTTGTTGTCTGCTGAAATAGAGAAATTTATAAGAATTATTTCAGGTTTGTTAAATTCTTTCATGATATTCAGAGTTAATCAATAATTGCCTTAGGATCCATTTGTTTTTGTCCACTACTAGTCTTTAAGAATTGGTAACAATGTCAGCCATTGTTCAGAATGACGTGAAATTACCTTTTCATACAGAAAATATACAAAAGAAAAAGAATAAACTTATCTGCAGGAATTGAAAGTCATCAGTCTCACATGGTTTGTAAAGTATTTATTTGGTGATGAAACAAGGGAATGAAAAAAACTGTTTGCTACTGTCTTCTTAAAGTTGAATATATATTTGTTTACATCAGTGTAGGACAGCACAGATATGTTGAAAAGAACAGATTTTCTAGAGATATAAAATTTCCATATTGTTAGCAAATAAGATTTTTCTTTTCACTTTCAAGTTATTTGTGCCTAAGGTAGAAGAATTTTGGAACTAAAAAAGGAAGCTGAATGCTTCTTCCTTGCAAAGTTACCAACCTCAACAGGCAATATATGTAATAGAAACAAATGTTTTTCAGGTAAAAAGTTCAAACTCACAAATTCACTTTCATTCAGTTGGTTACAAACAAACCCAAATACATATATGAAAATGTGTGTGTATGTATATATATAATTTGTGTGTGTATGTATCTCTCCCTCCACCTCTCTCTCTCTCTCTCTCTCTCTCTCTATATATATATATATATGTATGTATATATATATATGTGTGTGTATGTATCTGTATGTATGTATATATATGTGTGTTTATAATGTTTATGTGTGTGTATATATATATGCATATATATATGTGTGTGTGTATGTATGTATGCATATAAATGTGTGTGTGTATGTATGTATGCATATATGTGTGTGTGTATGTATATATGTGTATATATATGAGGGTGTGTGTATGTACATATGCGTATATATACGAGGGAGTGTGTATGTATATATGCGTATATATACGAGGGAGTGTGTATGTATATATGCGTATATATATACGAGGGTGTGTATGTATGTATATATGCGTATATATATATACGAGGGTGTGTGTGTATGTATATATGCGTATATATATATACGAGGGTGTGTGTGTATGTATATATGCGTATATATATACGACGGTGTGTGTATGTATATATGCGTATATATATACGAGGGTGTGTGTATGTATATATGCGTATATATATACGAGGGTGTGTGTATGTATATATGTGTATAATATGTGTGTGTATATATGTATATATGTATATAAGTATGTATATATATGTGTGTGTATGTATATATGTGTATTATATGTGTGTGTATATATGTGTATATGTATATAAGTATGTATATATGTGTGTGTGTATGTATATATGTGTATTATATGTGTGTATATATGTGTATATGCATATAAGTATGTATATATGTGTGTGAAAATGTGTATGTATATGTATGTGTGTGCATGTTTATATCTGTATATGTGTGTGTATATATATGTGTGTGTATATATATATATATACAGTGTGTATGTATATATGTATGTATATATATATATATATAGATGTGTTTATGTATATATGTATGTATATATATATATAGATGTGTGTATGTATATGTGTATGTATATATATATAGATGTGTGTATGTATATATGTATGTATATATATATATATAGATGTGTGTATGTATATATGTATGTATATATATATATATATATAGATGTGTGTATGTATATATGTATGTATATATATATATATAGATGTATGTATGTATATATGTGTGTATGTATATATGTATGTATATATATATATATAGATGTGTGTATGTATATATGTGTGTATGTATATATGTATATATATATATATATATATATAGATGTGTGTATCTATATGTGTATATATAGATGTGTGTATGTATATATGGGTATATGTATATAGATGTGTGCATATATATATTCGTATATGTATATAGATGTGTGTATGTATATATGCGTATATATATATATCTGGATGTGTGTATGTATATATGCATATATATATATATATATATATATATATATATATATATATATATAGATGTGTGTATGTATATATGCGTATATATATAGATATGTATGTATATATATGTGTATATATATATAGATGTGTATGTATATATGCGTATATATACGAGTGTGTGTGTATGTATATATGCGTATATATACGAATGTGTGTGTGTATGTATATATGCGTATATATACGAGTGTGTGTGTGTGTATGTATATTACTCGTATATATACGAGTGTGAGTGTGTGTATGTATATAGGTGTATATATACGAGTGTGTGTGTGTGTATGTATATATGCGTATATATACGAGTGTGTATGTTTGTATGCATATATGCGTATATATACGAGTGTGTGGGTGTGTATGTATATATGCGTATATATACGAGTGTGTGTATGTATATATGCGTATATATACGAGTGTGTGTATGTATATATGCGTATATATACGAGTGTGTGTGTGTATGTATATATGCATATATATACGAGTGTGTGTGTATGTATATATGCGTATATATACGTAAGTGTGCGTGTGTGTATGTATATATGCGTATATATACGTGTAAGTGTGTATGTATATATGCGTATATATACGAGTGTGTGTGTGTATATATGCGTATATATACCAGTGTATGTATAAACGTGTATTATATGTGTGTAAATATATATGTATGTATATGTGTGTCTGTATGTATATATGTGTATATATATATATGTGTGTGTGTATGTATATATGTGTATATATATATGTGTATATGTAAGTATGTATATATGTGTGTGAAAAAATGTGTGTATATATATGTGTGCATGTTTATATCTGTATAAGTGTGTATGTATATATGTGTATATATGGATGTGGCTATGTATATATGTGTATATATATAGATGTCTGTATGTATATATGCGTATATATATACAGATGTATGTATGTATATATGCGTATATATATAAAGATGTTTGTATGTATATATGCGTATATATATAGATGTGTGTATATATATATGCGTATATATATAGATGTGTGTATGTATATATGCGTATATATATATATATATAGATGTGTGTATGTATATATGCGTATATATATATATATATATATAGATGTGTGTATGTAAATATGCGTATATATATATATATATATATATAAATGTGTGTATGTATATATGTGTATATATATATATAGA
>OZ038488.1:42231231-42243731 GCA_964036315.1 Acanthosepion esculentum
AGGTGCGAGACATGAAGCTACTGGAGTAGAAGAGACAGCTACATTTAACCGTTTCGACAGTGAAAGGGTGGGACCATGATGCCAGCTTAGTAGCATGCAGTCTTGGAACTAGTGGAAGTAGCTCATTGGAGCAGTTACCATGAAAGTATTTGTAGAAAAAACAGAGGGAGATGATGGCACATCTGTGAGAGGGTGACTTTAGACGAGATAACAGATCAGGACCAATCACATTGCATACCTGTCCCTGGATTTTGTTGACAACCTTAAGGCGAACAGTGAGGCCACCAGACCATATATGGAAGCAGTATTCAAGGGTGAATGGTTGATTTATAGATTTGAATGATGGATTTGGGAGAGATAAATTTCTGGTGTGTGTGGTGGTTGAAGCAATTGATTCAATATAATTGTTCCATCTCAGGTCAGCGGACAGTGTAAGATCAAGCATTCACAAAGAGGTGCTCTCATAGATTTGATCTTCAGACATTCTAATGGGTGGCAGGGATGGTTCCTTGTTGTGAGCAATAGAGAGCAGTTTTGTTTTAGAGGCATTAAAGTTAACCAGCCAATTCCTGCCACAGTCTACAACTGATTGGAGGTCCTTTTTGAGACTAATGGCCAGGTTAGTTTTGTCAGCAATACTAGATTCCTCTTTGAGGCAGGAGTAAATAGTAGTGTCCTCAGCATAGATGCCTGCTTGGGAACTGATGACATCAGGGAGATCATTAACAAAGATAAGGAACAGAGTAGGGCCCAGGATAGAGCCTTGTGGAGCACCTGTGTTCATGGGAAAGGAACTGGAGGAGAATCCATTAAGGACGACCTTCATTACACGGTTTCACAGGAATAATCATATTAAGTCAAATAATCAACCTGAAATTCTGTATCCATTAAGCTTACAAAGGAGGCTGGCATGCCAGACCCTATCAAACGCTTTAGAGATATCTAGAGCCATGGCACAAGCTTCTCCATTATTGTGGAGTGCTTGGTAAACAATTTTAGTTATGGCCATGAGCACATCAGCTGTAGAATGGGCAAAGTGGAAACCATATTTCTTATCAGAGAGCAGATCATTGGATATAAGGTGATTAACTGCTTCAACATTGATTAAAGCTTTAAAGACTTTGCCGAAGAATGGTAGGAGACTGAGAGGACGGTAGTTAGATGGGTCAGAAGGGTCTCCAGAGTTCTTAAAGACAGGTACAATAGATGAGGACTTCCAACAGACTGGAAAGCAAGATTCATTGAGGCAGTAGTTATATAATTTGGAGAGGGCAGGGGCCAGTTCAGGATTCATATTTCTTCAGGACAATGGCTGGTATCCCATCGCCACCACTAGCCTTATGGGAGTCTAATTGTGAGATGATGCCCAATACCAATGATGGGGTTATGTGCAACTCGCTCAATAGACCCTCAGTTGTAGGAGGGAAATTGGGTGTGGGTACACCGGATGAGTCAAGCATTGAGTTGGAAGAGAATTTCAGAGCAAAGCACTCAGCTTTATCAGCTGAGGAGGTCAAGATCTGAAATTGGTTGAACAAAGGAGGTATTAAAGGTTTGCTGTTGTTAAGTACACAATTGCAGAGATGCCAATAATACTTGGAGCCGAATTTGTGAGATGCAATACGCTGTTTCATTCTGTCAGCAAATAGTGACTTTGCTTCATTGAGGACCTGCTTGCACTCGTTACAGGCTGAGACAAAGAGACGTCTGTTGCAATCTGACATGTCACTATAATATAGGTGGTAGAAGTGATTCCTATTGGCAATGGCAGCTGAGCAAGCAGCAGAGAACCAAGGGGATGAGTGTGATTTAACCTTATATTTCCTAGATAGGATGAAAGCCCTGATTCCAGCTTTTACCCAGGAGGAGACCTTGGAAGTACATTCTTGAATGGGGAGATTAAAGACCACATTCCAGGGGCCATCATGAAGGAAATCCTGGAATGATTCCCAGTCTACTCATTGATAACAGAAAGATTTTCTATTGGTAGGAGGTTTTTTGCTGGGAGTGGAATAGGAGATGTTGACAGACACCACAGTATGATCAGAGTTGCCAAGAGGGCAGAGATCGAAAAGGGAAGCCTTACCACCCAGGTTGTTGGGGAAATGTGTGGGAAAGTCAACTATTTGTGTGAGGGATTGAGTAATAGAAAAGTTAAGGGTTTGTATGCCAGCAAGGTCAGCCACTTGGTATGGTGGGCATTAAAGTTCCCGAACACAAATATATGAGCAAATGGATGGAGAGAGATAGCCTTATCTATATTGTCAGAAATGCTTTTGAGTACACCACAGTCTTGGGAGGATGGCGAGCGATAAAGGAAGATGTAGCATACAGCATTGAGGAGAGATAGACAGAGACACAAGTACAAGTGGTCTGGAGATTCGAGAGAGAGCTCTCTAGCCAGTGGGAGATGGTTTTGATGTAAACGTCAAGGCTGTGCATGTAGGTTTGAGAGTCTTTTCTAAGGAGAGGAATGTAAACAGGGATTGAGAAGTCAGAGGAGGGGATAAATGATTTGAGGTTGGTCTCGCAGAGAGCCAGTTTATCAGAAACTTCTCAATGAGGAACAATTCCACACTGCAGAAGTTGTTTGAATGCCATGGACATCCAGAAAAGGAAATGTTAAAGGGTTTAGGTGATTTTTTTAAGAGCTGGTTTAGGTTTGCTTTTTTGATCGTTATTTGTCATGTTGGGTAACTTTGGAAGTGAAAATGAGAAGATCTGTGATGTGTGCAGAAAAGAACTGGTGCAGCCTGCAACATAATGTGGCCTCAGGGCTGCCCACCCTTCCATGTGTGACATGGCATTACAGGCACCCCAGTATTATACAACTGTTGATCAGAGTGGTCACTCAAGATGCTACGCAAGAGTTAGGGCTCCTAACTACCATTCGGGAACAGCAACCAAAAAACTGTCAACCGTGTACCCTCAGAATGAAGAGGCATTGCCACAGACTGCATACATCACAGGAAAATCACGGCAGTACTAGTATGGAGGCCAGATAGAAGGAGAGAAAGAGTTCTGGGAGCCCTTCCTAAACAAGAAACAAGGGGTGAGCCTATACTCTTGTTCAAGAGAATGGGGAGGAATATTGACAGGTTGGTAGGAAAGCCTACCTACTCATACTACACATGCACAAACACACAAAAAAAAAAGGAAAAAAAAAGCAGCTTGCAAGAAGTCCAAGCTAGTAGTTGACTCAGAGAAATCCTCAGCCCTTTGATAGGTCTCTATTTCAGTCCTGCTGGCTTGCTAACAAGCCTGCTAACTTGGAATATTTTTGACAGGAATATTTCCCGGGGAGGGGGAAATAAAGATATAAGTTTTAACTTAGTATAAGTCACATTGCCCATTTCTAAAACACTATTTGGTTATCCAACATTGTGGATAAGGTACATCATTCTACTTACAATTGGTACGTTGTGTTCACTTATGCTGGCTTCAAATCTCATGGTCAGTTAGTGAATTATTGAAGCTGACTTTTTATCACCATGCCTTGACATTTCAAAGACCTCTGAGCAGTGAATAGTGAAACATGGTGACTTTGCTCTCTGATAAAATAAAATATCCAGCATTCCTCAATCCTTCAGAGTGGAGACTAGCACAATATTCAAGTGAACCACGTGGCTGTTTGGAAGAAAATAAACCAAGTCATATGTATGCCTCTTCTATTAGCCAGCAATCGTATCATTCATTTTGAAGGAGTCAATGAGGGGAAAAATAAATCAACTAAATCACTGAAACTTTTCAAAACAACAGTAAGGACTAAATTCATTACAGTTGTGTGTGTGAGTGCGTATACATATATATATATATATATATATATATATATATATATATATACATACACTCACACACGTATATGTGTGTGTGTGTATGTATATATATATATATATATATGTATATATATACATATATATGCATGCTCAAGTGGTTAAAATGTTCACTTCTGACCACGAGTCCCATGTTCAAATCTCACCATGCTCAATTTTTCAGAAACGAGACATCCTGATGTTATTGGAATGGGTCAGAAAGTGTTTGAAAACCATACCACAGGTTTTCTCAAGACTTGTGAGTGAAATTGGTTGACAGAACTCTTAAGGGCCGTTGATTGCTGTTCTAGCATGAAGCCCAAAGTCATTGTGGCTGAGGGCTTGAGCGTGCTGGCCTTGTTCAAATAGTTGATCACGCTAGATAAAACGCTCTCTCCCAGAAACTGTAACTAAGGTCTGCTCAGCATAGTTGCAGTATAAACCACAGGTTGGCTCTGTGGACGTTGAGCAAACACAAATATGCTTGAACAAGCATCTGCAATAGAGATTGGCTAGCAGCCCTAGTATATGGGTATTCATGAATACAAGTGGCTCGCTATTATTATTATTATTATTATGTGTGTGTGTGTGTGTGTGTATATATATATATATATATATATATATATATATATATATATATATATATATATATATATATATATATGTTTGTGTGTATGTTTTTGTGTGATTATGAGTGAAATTGGGTAGACAGATCCCTTGGGGGCCATTGATAGCCTTGCTAGCACTAAGTCACAAGCCATTGTAACCAAGGGTTTGAGTGTGCTGGCCTTGTTCTTATCATTGATAACACGCTCTCTCGCAGAAACTAACTAAGGTCTGCTCAGCATAATTGCAGTGTAAGCCACAGGTTGGCTCTGTGGGTGTTGATCAAACATAAATGTGCCTGAATTAACCGTCTGTAATAGAGATTCGCTAGCTGTCCTAATAAACAGGTATACTTGAATACAATGGCTATTATCTATTATTTATAATAATTTATATTATTTTATAGCTATTATTTATTATTATATATGTGTGTGTGTATTATTTTATTTGTTATATATGCATGTGTATGTGCATGTATGTATGTATGTATGTATGTATGTGTGTGTGTATGTATGTGTGTGTGTGTATGTATATATGTGTGTGTGTATGTATATGTATGTACATATATGTGTGTATGTATATATATATGTGTGTGTGTATACATATATACACATATACATGTGCATACATATTCATATATACACACCAATCTTCATAATCTTGGGTAGGCGCAGTGACACTTTTGTACACTTGAACACACAAATGCACACAATCTTAATTCTGTCTATGCCAGTGCCAAGATTGTAGCTTTGAACTTTGAGAACCATATGACAGACATGGTCAAAAACATAAGATTCAAAATCCATTTGGATAATTTCCAGAAAAAATTATAAAAGACATGAAAAAATATAGAACTACAATATAGTATTCATATTTACAGACAGAATACCAAAAATATACACAATGGAACGTATGGTCTCTAAAACCCTTACAACCAGCAACATTTGGGAATTATACAAAAAGATAATTTGAAAGCATAAAAAACTGACATAAATAGGAAACCAAGGACATGGCTGCTAAACTGAAAATAGACCAAAAGTTAAACACATGGTTGAACAACAGGCATTTATAACAGACAAGGACCACAAATCAAACTTTCAAGCAAAACCCACATTCCAGCTAATCAACCTACCAATGAGTGAAATAGGAAAAATCAGCAAAAATATACTAGAAAAAATAAATAGGAAATAAGGAAAACTCCTTAATGGAAATCATCAAAGTTGTTAGAAACTGGTTTGCAGGAATACCGAATAAAAGCAAAGCAACCATCATTCAGTTGGATATAATAAACTTCTACTCCTCGATCACAGAAAACTTACTGTAAGAAGCAATACACATGGAAGATGAGATAAAAATAATCTAACACTGCTGGAAGTCTCTGCTATTCTACCACAACAAACCATAGTAAAAAAAAAAAAAATCAAAACAACAACCTATTTGATGTAAGAATAGGATGGGATGTTGAAGCTTAACCTGCAAACTGGTAGATATTCTTTAATACCTAGCCAGAATACTAGAAAAAAAAAAGACATGGACCTATACAAAGAAGACTGCCTAATCCTAATAAGAGAACCCAATGCTCCTATAATAGATTGATTCAGGGAAAAAGATAATAAATGCTCTAAGAAAGATTGGATTCAAAATAGAAATGAAAATCTAATGGAAAAACACTTCTCCAAAACAAAAACCCCCTAGCGAAAATATTCAACAAGAACAATGTAAAAGTTAGCTACAGCTGCACTAAGTACATAACACAAATAATGAAAAACACAACAAAAAACAATAGCCTACAATAATGCAAACAAATACCTCCACTGCAACCACCACCATAGCTATTAGCATGGCTATCACACCAAATCAACAAATATATCCATTAACATTTCAAAATTATTATTTTATAACTATTGCCATTACTATCACTATTAGTATTGTTGTTACCACTTCTAGAACTATTACTTTATAACCACCATTAGTATTGTTGTTTTTGTTATTATTATTACCATTGTCATTATTATTATCACAATTATTGTCATTATTATGATTGCCATTATTGTTTTATTATTTTATATTTTATTTTTAATTTTTAAAATTTTAATTTTTTATTGCTGTCATCACTACTATTATTGTGGTTATTATTATTACTATCATTATTAGTGGTAACATTATTGTTACAACCATCATAATTAATAATGTATCAAATAATATAACAGATAATATTCCCATTAACATAATCATAATCACCACTGCTGTTTTTTTGTTAAAAAAACACTAACATCATTGTCATGTCTGCAGATAGAACCCAAACTAACCCATATGGTGGTAGCAGACCCAAACCAATGAGTGTGGGTGTATGTCTAAATGTGTGAGTGCATGTGAGCATGTCTGACGGCACAAACAGCTAACCTGAAAAAAGGCCAAAGCCCCCCCAACCTGTCCCCTGCTAAGAGAACATTCCTACATTTATGAAACATTACAATCTTGATACTGACATAGATAGAATAAGATTATGTGCATCCGTGTGTTCGAGCATACGAAAGTGTAACTGCATCTACCCAAGATTATGAATATGTGTGTGTGTATGTATGAACTAACATGTATGCACCTGTATGTGTGTGGGACTATGTAGACATAAATATCATCCCAAACAAACACATAGCATGAAAATTTCCCAAATACCTCCCTCCCTCCCTCCATGCACAAATAAACAATAAATAAATCTACTTTTGAAGAAATAAATCATTTTGTCTGAAGATCGTGAAAGCATCAAACCTAAGGTAACAACTCTCAATGCAACCACATTTATTAGCTCTATCATGGATATTAAGCACTTTATATATATTTACTATATACATATATATATATATATATATATATATATATATATATATATATAAAAATTAAATGCTACAGTGGAATTATACTCCATTATTCTTATCTCATACCTCTGTGTGTGTGTATATATATTATTTACATTATTTGGACAATTGTCCTCATCTTTGTCGCCATATTTATTACTGGTTTCCATATTGTATTCATTTCTATGCTTGGTCGGCTCAGGAGATTTTTGTGGCTTAGCATATGTGCCAGAGAAAAGTGATAACAACAACAAAATTGCAATATGAGCTATGGTAAAAACATGATTGATAACAGGAAAAAATTGCAATATGAGCACTGTTAAAAAATGATAATATATATATCTTTGTCTTTCTAAAAAAAATTATGGGATTTTATTTACTAAACCAACATTTTTATTACATCAAAAGTAACTTTTAGTGGATACCTATATTTGAGTAGACACTCTCTATATTTTAAATTCAATTTTAGATCTAACCCTACACAATTGTTTTTCTTTTCATTTCACCCCCAAGCACTAGAACACACTCCCTTCTGATTTCTTGCTTTCTGAAACATGCAATCTTAAAAAAATATAAATGCAATGCCAGTCATCATCTTCTGTATTCCTGAAACCTGTTATTTTATTGTCCTTTCTACTCACTAAACTCTTCTCACTATCTTTCACTCACTGTATCCCCTTGCATCCTAGTGGCTTTATTGCCTTGCTTGAGGTGAAATGATTAAAATATATTACTCTATTTTTCTGTTGCCTTGTGGGTAGCATATTATTCCTTGAAGGAAAAACAAAAGTTTAAACATTGGTCTTCATGTATAATGTTGCCCATATCATTTGATTTTTTTAGATTGATGTCATTTAAAGATGGTATAGTGATTAGTCTCTCATGTTTTGCTACTTGATTTAGGATTTGATATCTTTCAATTTTTGACACTTCCTTATGGCCACAAAGACAAAAGATTTCTTAGCCTGACAACAACGCACTTTTACAACTTCTCATAGATTGGTGAGATAAACACTTCTCAAATTTGTGCTTATCAGACTTTCATCTACAATAAACTTAACATTTTCATGATATCTGCCTATCATTCTTGTCATTTCCAATATTGTTATCTTGTGTAAGCTCTGAAGTGGATAAACATTTTTCTTCATTCATCAAATCAGCCTTTATGGAGAGCTATGGTCACCCATATCCTGCAGTTATAGAATGTAAGATAAATATGGCTATATTACATACACCTCAACATCTAGAAACAGAGTGAGATACCAAATTTATTTCTTTGCATGAAGCTCCATATATTACTTTCGGTTTAGAAGGAATGTCTTCAGACAAACTACATTCCTTAGTTCCACTAGTTCTAACCTTCCCAACTAAGACCTACCATGCCATGCACATATTGTAGTGAACCACACTCAGTCTCTTTGTGTTCCAGTGGTGAGAGGCTTACGGCCATATCACAAGCTGAGTTCAAATTCCAGTCTGGATCATTACATTCATTTACATGTAAATACTCTTGGAAATGGTATGAAAACACCTCTTCTCCTCAGCTACGGGTTAATTAGTAGAATTTGTACCAGTAAATCATTAAAGAAGATTTGCATATGCATTTGAAATATGAATATTATTATCTCTAAAAAACATTTTTTTAGAAGCCTGCAAAAGCTTGATAAGCCACAAAAAATCAGTCACTCCAATGGTGAGATGTTCCACCTGAGCAGGTTTTTGGAACCAACTCCCAATAGGGTGCTCTCCTGATCCCTAAAATCTTAAACTGTTCAATAGTTTTTTCGTTTTTCTTTAAGCATTTCCCCCCAAGCAAGGTGAAAGTGCCACAAGCACGCAAGGGATTAGAGAGAGTAAGTGTAAAGTGGGGTGTTTGAGGAAAGGATAAAGAGAAGGAAGCGGATCAAGATCAGGGCATCACAAGATGTCGATTGACATAAACATTTGAATATTTATCAGGGAAGCAAGTAAGAGGAATGGAGTTCCATTCTTGAGAAGTGCAAGAGAAATTGCTGGAGTAGAAGAGGCGGTTACATTTAACTGTTTCAACAGTAAAAGGGTGAGGCCAAGATGCTAACCTACTAGCATGCTTAAATTCATGCAGTTGGGCTACCAGTGAAAGTAGCTCACCAGAGCAGTTGCCATGAAAATATTTGTAGAAAAGACAGAGGGAAGCCACATCACATCTGTGAGGCTGACTGTAGTTGACATATCCATCTTTGGATTTTATCGAGAACCTTGTGATGAACAGCTGGGGCACCAGACCATATATTTCAACAGTATTCAATGCAAGGATGAATGGTAGATTGGTAGATTTGTAGATTTGAAGGATGGACTCAGACAAGAAAAACCTTCTGGTGTGACACAGAGAACCCACTTTCCTTGTGGCAGATGAAGCTATTGATTCAATATAGTTGTTCCATCTCAGGTCAGTGGAAAAGTTGAGACCAAGAAGGTGCTGAGAGATGCTATCATGGAGTTGAGCATCAGCCATACTGATAGGAGGCTGGGTAGTTTCTTTATGGTGGGTAAATAAGAGCAGTTTCATTTTGGAGGCATTAAAGTTCACAAACCATTTCCTACATCAGTCAACCACAGATTGGAGGTCCTTTTCGAGACCAACGGCCAGGTTAACTTTTTCAGGATTGGTGAATTTACTATTGAGACAGGAGCCAATGGTAGTGTTGTCTGTGTAGATGCCTACTTGAGAACTGATGACATCAGGATGATCATTGATGAAGATCAGAAACAGTGTAGGACCCAGGATAGAACCTTGGGGAACACGAGCATCCATATAAAAAGAACTGGAGGCGAACCCATTTAGGACAACCTTCATTTTATGGTTTGGCAGGAATGATTGCATTGAATTAAATCAAATAATTGTTCTGTAATACTGTATCCCTGAAGCTTATGAAGAAAGTAAGCATGCCAAACCCTGTCAAATACCTTAGAGGTATCTAGCGCCACTGCTTGAGCTTCAACATTATTATCAAGAGCTTGGTATACATATTCAGTTATGACTGTAAACATGTCAGCGGTAGACTGCGCAAAGTGGAAACCATATTGTTTGTTAGAGAGAAGATCATGGGATGTAAGGTGCTTAACCACTTTGGCATTGATTAAAGTCTTGAAGACTTTGCTGAAGAGTGGTAGGAGACTGATAGGACTGTTAGATGGTCAGAAGGGTCTCCACTGTTCTTAAAAACAGGGAAAACAGATGAGGACTTCCAACAGGCTGGAAAGCAAGAGTCGGCGAGGCAATAATTATATAGTTGGGAGAGAACTGGATTCAAGTCAGAAGCACGTTTCTTTAAGACTACGACTGATATCCCATCACCACCACTTGCTTTATGAGAGTCTAATTTCGAGATGATGTTCAATACCCTCGATGGGGTTATGCTCATCTCACTCAAATAGAGCCTCAGTTCTACGGGGAAAATCAGGTGTGGGTACTCCGGATGAGTTGAGTGTTGAGTTAGATGTGAATTTCTGAGCAAGGCATTCAGCCTTACCAGCTGAAGAATTAAGGATTTTGAATTGATGGAAGAGAGGAGGGATTGTGGATTTGCTGTTGTTCAGCACACTCTTGCAGTGCCGCCAATAATCTTTAGAACCAAACTTGTGAGATGCAATATGTTGTTTCATTCTATCGACAAATAGTAACTTTGCTTCATTGAGGACACGCTTGCACTCATTACAGGCAAAGAGATGTCTGTTGCAATCAGGCATGTCACTTCAGTACAGATGGAAGAAGTGATTCCTGTGGGCTATAGCAGCTGAGCAAGCAGCTTTTACCCAGGAGGAAACCTCAGACACACATTTTTGCATGGGGTGATTAAAAACTACATTCCAAGGGACATTGTGAAGGAAATCATGGAACAAGTCCCAGTTTGCTCATTGATAATAGAAAGATATTCTGAGGGGTTCTTGGTTGGAGGGTGATTGAAAGGAGATGTTAATAGATACTATGAGATGATCAGAATTACCAAGAAGGCATAGCTGCATAGCGTGACAAGAGTCAGAGATGGAGGTAAAAAAAGATTGAGTAGGTAAGTGTTACCATCAGGGTTACTGGGGAAACATGTCAGAAAGTCAACCACTTGCTTGAGGAATTGAGTGATTGAAAAGTTAAGGGTTTGGATGTCAGCAAGGTCAGTTAAAGAGTGTTTAAGCCACATGGTATGGTAGGCGTTAAAATCACCAAACATGAATATGTGTGCAAATGAATGTATAGAGATGGTCTTGTCTATATTATTGGAAATGCTCTCAAGTACATGACAGTCTTGAGAGGAAGGGGAACAATAGAGAAAGAAGAGATAGCTTAATTAATTGAGGAGAGATAGACGGAGACATATACAACTGGTCTGGAGATTCAAGAGAGAATTCCCTAGCCAGCCAGAGATGATCGTGGACATAAAATCCCAGGCCATGCATGTGGATTTTAGAGTTTTTCTAAGGAGAGGAAGGTAGCAAGGAATCAAAAAATCAGAGGAAGGGATTGATGAGTTAAGGTTAGTCCCACAGAGAGCTAGTATACCAGGAGACTTTTCAAAGTGGAATGATTCCACACTGCAGAAGTTGGTACAAATGCCATGGATGCTGGAAAAGGAAATGTTAAAAGGATGGCAAATTAAATATAGAGAGGTCTGCCATTTGCGCACGTCATCAGCACGCAATGTTCTTATTCATGAGTCTGAATATTAATCTGTAACCATATTAATAGCTAACATGAAATATTGCAGAGCCTGTCTGCACCTGTATGAGGTTAGTGCAATGTGGTCTTTTAAGAGACAGTTTAGGAATTTTAAAATTCATATCGTGTATTTCATCAGGAGCACTAACATCGTGAGCTGAACATATGATGTACCCTGAGGTAATAAAAAATCACAAGTCATGTCCCAGACAGATGTTGAAAGCCAGTCGCCAAATCGTTGCTAGCCTAGACACACCTCAAAGCATATAACCTAAAAAGAAAAATATATACTTCTAAGTTTGTAAAAGTCTAAATTTATGAAGTTTATGGTACCCAGAATTTATGAATTTAAGCAGAATTTTTAGATTTAGCCATAAGTTCTATGCTAAAGGTTTATTCTATCACACTTCTTTCTTGTGAAAATCTCTTCTGGTCCACTTTGATCTTTGAAGATTTAAAGGCAATAACAACCGTTATCATCTGACTTACTAATTTCTTTTATTCTTCTCCCTCCTTAATAATGTTTTCGTTTTT
>OZ038488.1:42246231-42345027 GCA_964036315.1 Acanthosepion esculentum
ATTGGAGGTCTTTTTCTATTTGAACTGCCAGGTGATGCTAGTGATGCTGACAAAGTTGTCAGCATCACTAGATTTGTGTTTGAGGCAGGAGTAAATTGTGGTTTCATCAGCATAGATGCCGACTTGGGAGTCTATGGCATCAGGAAGGTTGTTTATAAATATGAGGAACAGAGTAGGGCCTAGGATGGAGCCTTGAGGAACACCTGCATTAGTGGGATAGGAGCTGGAGATGAATCCATTGAGAACAACCTTCAATTCCCGGTTTGACAGGAATGATTGTATTATCAAACAATCGACCTGTGATACCATAACCCTGGAGTTTGTGAAGAAAGCCGGCATGCCAAACTCTATCAAATGCTTTGGAGATGTCTAGGGCCACGGCACAAGCTTCACCGTTATTATGAATAGCTTGGTATACAAATTCAGTGATGGCCGTAAGCACATCGGCCGTAGATCAGGCAAAGCGGAAACCATACTGCTTGTCAGAAAGCAGATCATGGGATATCTGATAATTAATCACTTCAGAGTTGATAATGGCCTCGAAGACTTTGCCAAAGAGGGGTAGGAGACTGATAGGACGGTAATTGGAAGGGTCGGAGGGGTCACCAGAGTTCTTAAAGACAGGAACAATGGTTGAGGACTTCCAGCATGACTGACTATTGATCCAAACAAAATTGAAAATAATAACGTTTTCTCTCACTCTGATGAAATGAAACATCTTAGATTGATAAACTTTTTCTATTTGTTCTTTATCTTATATATATATATATATATATATATATATATATATATATATATATATATATATATATATATAATGTGATGGTTAAATTGTTACCATTTTATATTTTTCATTTCCCATTGTGTGCACATTGTTTTTAATTAATTTTGACTGCACAGTATGGTAGGGTCAGTTTGGCACGATCTGTAAGAAAAAGAGCACCATGACACAATTCATTTTGCCAGAAATTTGGAAATGGTATGCTGCACTGTTTGATATTCATGCAGGAAGCTCCAATTCAAACATTTCAGAGTCTGTGTGTGTTAATTTGAGGACAGTGCAGAGGATTTGGAAAGAGTTGGATGAGTTAGTGTCTTGGGGAGTTAGTGCTTGGCCAAGAGGGTAGCTGTTGGAAGACCCTGTGTCAGGCAACAGGACTCTGCACCATGCCTGACAATCAGGAGAACCCAGTCATGGCTGTCAAGCAATTTCTGCGACCACATCATCTATTACGTCTGGCCACCTAACTCCCCAGGCTGCAACCCCTTTGATTATTATGTGTGGGGTGCAGTTGAGTGAGAGACCAAAAAAAAAAAATCCTTTTAACACCAAAGATGAACTGAAAGCAAGGATTATGGCAGCATTTATTAACTTAAACAAGGAGACCGTCCAGAAGAGATGCAGAAGATTCTGAAGTTGTCTGAAGGCCAATAGTGGTTTTATTAAATAAATTTACTCATAGTATTTTAAGATATTTTTGTGTAATATTGGTAAATATATCTGCTAAAATGAGATGTTAGTTTTGTTTTCGTTTTCGTTTTTGTGTAATTTAGATGACAATTTATCTATCGCACCATATATATATATATATATATATATATATAAATGGTGGTACTCACTTGGAAAAACCTTAGGTATTTCAGCTTGTAGTAGAACAAATCTCAGTACCCAAGGAAAAATGAAGAATAAAAAAAGAAAAAAGAAAGAACTAAGAACATGAAATTGAGGCGAAAACAATCGTCCAGAGTTCAAGCTCAGAGTCCAAAGAAAAAAACCTTCAAAACAAGCAAAAGCAGCAACATAAAGTGCTCAATACACGAAATAGAGCAAACCTAATATAAGCCTAAAGAGCCAGGCAAACCTACCTAGGTTTTACCTAAACAGATCGTCAGGGTAAAGCTTTACCCTGGCGATCTGTTTAGGTGAAAACTAGGTAGGTTTGCCTGGCTCTTTAGGTTTATATTATATATATATATATATATATATATATATATATATATATATATATATATATATGATGCTAATAATAAGTAATAGAGGTTTTAATTAGAATTATGACAATGTTAGTGAGTGAATGTTTTAAGCAATTTCAACAGGAAGACATTGAAAACTTTCAGAATAAATAAATTCAATGTATCAAGGATTTTTTTTACATATCTATATATTAAACAACATTTACATTATTTGGACTATTGTGCTCATCATTGTCAGCATATTTATTACAATGTTTTGGCTGTTGTACGCTCTGGCCTTCTTCAGGTGGTTGGAATGTCGAACTGATCCCTTTATTTTGCTCACTGGGGTAGACTGTTCTAGTTCCACGTGCCATGTTTAATGGATGTCAGTTATCAGTTATCTCCTGTTAATTTCCCTCTCTACTTTGTTCCTTTGTCTGTGTATGAATTTAGTCCAAATAATGTAAATAGTGTACATAATACCTCATCTCAGAAATATAGACAGATATTAAACAGCATAATTCAAAAAGAGAGAAAATATACTTTTATGTTTACACACACAACTTAGAAAAAAAAGTACGTAAAACATGATTAGCTGTTAATAAATGTTGTTCCTTTGAAATTTCAGTTTCTGTCTCTGGGAACATTACCCCCAGAGGAGACAAAATGCCCTTCTACTACTGCATCCTGTTATGGATAGGACAAAAGAGAGAGAGTTTATGTCCTTTTCTTTTATGCCACTTACTGCCATGCCACCTAGTGGGCATTAAGTGAGATCACATGGCAGTCAGGATGGGCTAATCTCATATACTTAAATATAACTTTGAAAAATGAAAATTTAAATTAGTTCAGTATCATTTATAAATAAATACACATTTTATTCAGTTTGTATATTTTATTGTTAACTTCCACTAGTTTCCACTGAAAAATGCCACAATTTTTTTGTACTTTGTAGGGAGAGCAAATCCTAAATTGAAATTGACTACACTTTAGTATGTATAAAATTTATAAGTGGTATTCTGAAGGTTAAGATTTGTTATAGTGACCAAAATCTGGTTGTAAATGCAAGTTATCTCAGTGGGACAAAAAAAAAATCATTGGGAGAAAAATAATGAAATTGAAAATTACTTCAATTTGACAAATGGGTGGAGATATGATCAAACGTCTGAACAAAATTATTTATTTACTAGAATTTCAGCTAGAAAAACAAAGTTAATAGCAAAACAAATGAAATGCTGGAAAAGTTGGTGTAATTGAATGGGCTGACTTGGAATGGAAAAGGTTATTTTCTCAGACAAATTGAGTATCTTCCAATTATGAGAAAATGGGTGAGAAAACTATAATTCACAATTTAGTTAAAAATATACTGTAAAAGAAATGTCAAACACTCAGCAGTAATTTTTTTTACAATGATATTCACACTGTACAAAGCCCAAGGGCCACTCAAGGTAGAGGATTACAGGTTAAGAGGCAGTATTTATGGGAATATGTGGGGAAGATAATGGTTAACCCTAGACAAACAGGTTAAGATTGTTGTGATTGGGAAAGCATCCTCTTGGACATCCTCTTCTCCAAAGAAACGGTTCATGGGAAGAAGCTGACTCAGTCAAACTTATATCTCAGTAATGTAATACAAAGTGAATGAGGGTGGTTCATGACAATTTATGTGGCATGTTGGGTCTTAGTTATGAAGGTTAGAACTGGTGGAATTAAGGAATGTAGTTTGTCTGAACACTTTAAATGGAAATAGTAATACAGCAGCAAGAATTTTGTGCCATTTTGTCTGTAGGAAAAGGGTTACAGAGTGAAAAATAATTAATGGGGACAATTTAAAGAACAGACAAAGAATAACTGTTTTTTCTCCAATGCAGGATTTCCCTCATTCTTTTTAATTTGAAGATAATTAATGATCTTAACAAGAAGAACAAATAAACATATACATTTTTAGTTTACTTATTAATTTATTTAAATGACTTAATTTTATTAATATAATAGTACATAATTACCAACAACATGGGAACATTTTCAAACTTGACATTTATAAATAAAAACAATGTACAGATAACTCTTTAAAAAGCCAGGGGTAGATTTGACACTATTTTTATGTTACAAAGATAACCACCCATCTAAAATGATATGAAAGCAATACTTTTTGATTGTGTCAAATGTTCTACTTAAGGTCTATTGAATACTGATCTATAAAAATGACCCCTTCAATTTTTTTTCCTATTTTAATTAGTGGGCCAGTTAAATTCAGTGACTGAACATTCTATTTAAAATCAATTGGTACTGAAAAGTACAGTTGCAAAATAATATAAATACAAATTTCTGAATAAGATAATTCGAACGTTACTAGCAAATATCAAATCAACTGAATATACTTTTATCAGTAAATACCTCAATTAAAATAGTCTTCTATTTCCATGTAAGTCTTTTAGTACTGAAAATAGTAAATAAGTTTCTCCTCTGATGGACTTCAATGCTGAATTTTATTTATAAATACTGTAGTATCTTGCCTTCTCTGATTGACTTGTTATTTGGATATCACTGTAATTCACTGGATTGTTACAATGAAAAAAAAAAAATGAAAATAAAATTGCATCATGGGAAATCATCATAAAACTTATTTAATGTTTAGTTCATTTTTATTAAAAGAAGCATTGACAGCCATTGTTATTCATATTGACTTGTATTTATTTTCATCTCATTATTGTAATTGATTTTTACTCCCCTTTGAATTATGTAAATTTGCATCTCTTTTGACTTGTTATTTTTTAAACATTATTAACCATAATTATTAAAAACCATATTAATTATTGTCATTTATCAAATAAAAATTAAGATGAATGAAAATTCCTTTCAAAATTAATAACAGTAAGGAAAAGTTGTGTGTCATATGTGATACATGCTTAGGCGATCATGTATCTTTCAATACATGACTGACGAGGCAGATATTTTTCCCGCAGTTGCTTGCCATTTCTTTCTGCAGTAGACCAGTTGCAATCCAAGGCTATAGAACACAGTCTGTCTTGCTCTTTACCCATAGCAAGGGGAAAAGAAGAGGATTCATACCTTTCCCAAGGGTATTATCACGTAAGTAAATGTAATGGATTCAACCGGAATTCATACTCACAGTTACTAAATAATAAAAATGCAAACAAATTTCTAAGTAAAAGATAGTTTGAAAGTTACTAGCAAATATTAACTCACCTATATATACTTCTATTTGTAAGTGTATTAAAATATTGTACTATTTCCACAAAGGTCTTATGATAGTGGGAGGGTAAATTAACAAGTTTCTCTTTTGATGGTCTTCAGTGTTGAGCTTTATCCATAAATGCTTTGGAATCTTGATTTATCCAAACCATTTATTATTTGGACATCACAGTATGCTTTGGATTGTTACAATGGAAAATAATGGAAATATACGAGGGTCATTCAATAAATAAGGTGAATTTTTTGGTATAAGGACTTCTAATACAGATAGAAGCTTATTTTTTTTTTAATTTTTCAACGTAGTCTCCCAGCATTGTCACACACTTTTCCCATCTGCACACAAGCTTCCGTATTCCCTCAGCGTAAAAATCTTTGGACTGATGTCTCAGCCAGTCGCTCACAACACTTTTGACTTCATCATCACTTTTAAACTTCGTGCCTCTCGTGAACGCTTTCAAGGGACCAAACAGGTGAAAGTCTGAAGGGGCAAGGTCTGGGCTGTAAGGGTGAAGAGGGAGCAGTTCCCAGCCCAGCTCGTTGATGGTCTGCACCGTTTAGGCTGCTGTGTGAGGCCTTGCGTTGTCATGATGCAAGATGACTCCTTCTGACTGATGACCCCTGCGTTTGTCCCAACAGATAAGTTCAAAGTCCTTGCAATGTCATCCACTGTCACCCTTCTGTCAGACTGAATGAGGTCATCAACTGATTCGATCACCTTAGGAGACCTCACTTCTGTAGGCCTCCCAGGCCTGTCTTCATCTTCAACACGGCTCTGTCCTTCTTTAAACAATTTAGCCCACTTGTCGACATTTTTTTGGCTGAAACATGTGGCACCATACACAGTTGACATTCTCCTATGAATTTCAACTAGTTTGCACCCTTCAGCAACCAAAAACTTGATAACTGACCGCTGTTCAATCCTGGAGCATGCTTCTTGGTTGGCCATCTTTGTTAATCGCCAAAACTCTCAAAGTTTTTTTTAATCTGCAAAAGAAATTAAATCCATGTGAAAAAGAACTAAAACAAAAAAAAAAAATAAAAAAGAGTAAGCTTCTATCTGTATTAGAAGTCCTTATACCGAAAAATTCAACTTATTTATTGAATGACTCTCGCAATTGCATTATGGGAAATTATTATTAAAACTTGTCATTCTTGCATACCATAATTCTGTAACATATTATAGAAACTGGCTTTTCTTGGCATTTCTCAATAACAGAGAACTGATTATATAATATGTTATCATCAAACATGCTAACGGTTCTTCACTGCCAATTTTGGATGGCTGCCTCTTCCCTCAAGACGTGTTTTTACTGGTCATTCAGAGAAATGGTAATAAAAAAGATTTTCAAATCATCAAATTTGGTGAACATGCAAACAAACCAACTTTGCATTGTTACTCTCTTTGGCCTTTTATGTTAGTATCTATTGGTTCTTTTTATTTATTTTATTATTTATATTTTATTTTATTATTTATATTAGTATCTATTGTTTTTTTTATTTACTTTAATTAACTGTTTTGTTTCATTTTTGCTAAGCATTAGGTGTATATTTATATTCATCATGTAATATACTTTGTGCCTGATGAGCTGGAAAACCAGCGAAACTCAAGTCACACACCTAAATGTAGGTATTTGTATATGTATGTTTTTTAATATATATGCATGTAATATTCCGATATAAACAGTTATGGTGTCTCTATGTGCCTCTTGGTGGATAATTGTTGGTTTTATGTGTATTTTGCAGTATATTTCTTTATCTTTTAAGATAATGAAGTTTACAGCCATATCACATTGAATGCCCTAGTTCTCATGTGATCACTGGAGTTGAGCAATATGAGCCTGGTCAATAGTTAGATGGGTGACCACTTAGAAATATCAGCTTAAATTGGGTAGATGCAACTCATTAGCCTGGGAGGGCAGTCTATCTAATTGAATGAAAAATCTAATTTCAAACTTCTGCTTCCTTGCATCTATACCCAGTTAGGGGAAAGTCATCAGGAATAAATCTGGAGGATAAAATTTAGAATTTAAAAGTCTGTCGGACATTGTATCCAACTTTGTTGTGTAAACTTCTGCAAAGATATTTGTTGCAAGTATTTTTGGCCACTGCCCCGCCCTTGGATAAAAACAACAGTATGGAGGGGTTGAATGGGCAACTGTTGATCACTTATAAAATTCTACCCAGATCTGGAAAGGAAAATCCAACATTACATCATGATGATGGCAAAAAGATGGAATGCAGTATTTACTGGTTATAAGCCAGTGCTTTTATAAGATAATAAATTTCTCAGGATGAAGACAAGTCTGATTAAAGGTCAGACTAATTATTAAAACATTAAGTCTACTCGTCTTCCTTTTTTTTTTCTCCTGAGCTGTCAACACTATACAAATTGTATGTCAGTTAAAACAAATGGCAGGATTATCTCCCTTCACTATCTCACTCTTTGCAATTATATGTCTAAAGCATGGCAGACCAGAGAGTGGTTCCCCTTATAAGGGGGAAGTGGGTTCAAATATTGCCGAAAGGCACATTTTCTTTATTAAGCCTCTCAAATTCACAAGCCAGCATGCATAAATTCACAATGTTTTAAAAAAAAGAGAAGAAAACAAGGGCTATCTACTTAGATGTATATCCACTAAATATGATGTTTAAAATAGTAAGAAATATAATATAAGATATATATCCAGGTATGATGAAAATATATATATATCCATCCAGGTAAGATGAGAACAAATAGAGTACAATTCCAACATACATAACATTTAATTTAAAAGAGGGCTCAATACAAAGTAGAGCAATATTATTTATTTTAGGATATTACAATGAAAACATATCAAAATCACTACACAATTGCAGTCATGTTTCAATGCATATCAAATGCATCTCCTAAGGCGATTGTAAATTACTGGTGAGTCAGCGATTTATTTAGATTTAAAAGCAAAATACAACCTCTTTTACGAAAAGATGAAAGTGGTGGGGGAGTTATAAGGTTTGTGGGCTTTATTTAGATCAACCAATCAAATATGACCTACATTAAATTTAAACTAATTGAAGAAGCAAAAATTAAAAAATTGTTTTCCATAAATTTGTCATGACCCATAGATTGGCAGTCAATGGCAGCACAGATGTTAATCTTGTATGAATATATTGGTATTTTGGTGATATTTTTGACATTTTGAATTGATTACTTAATCTCAATAACAATCTTATATAAAGAATCTTTAGTCAGAAGTTGCATATTAATTTACCAAGTAATTCTATATGTTTCAATTATTTACTGTTTTCTTAAAGAAGCCATTTATTTATCAACTATAAAAAAATTGTTTATGTAGGTAACTCACAAGGCATATAACTTATTTAACATTTTGTTAAACTACCATTTCATTTTTTCTTAGGAAATGTCATTGTCTAGTGTGTAAAATATGTATCCATCTGTAACATCTGCTCCTATTTAATGTCTGTGATGTTATTAACTGCCAATCTAAAGGTCATGACCCGTTTATAAAAAATAGTTTCTTAATTTTTGCTTCTTCTCTTAGTTTAAATTTAACATAGGTCATATTCAATTGGTTGATCTGATTAAAACCCACACATCTTATACCCCCTTTTTTCTTTTCTCATAAAGTAAGTTGTATTCCTACTGGAAGCTCCAATGTGAACATTTCAGAGAGTGTCGATCTGAGGACAGTGAAGAGGATTTGGAAAGAGTTGGAGGAGTCTCATGGTGACTATGAAGGTGTTTTGAGTGATCAATAGTGATATCAATGTGATGCCTCCATTGATCTTCCCACAGGGCCTCAGACACAGCACAGAGTCCTACATCAAGTGCTTTGAGGAGGTAGGGCTGCTCTGGGTCAAGAGGGTAGCTACTGGAAAACCCTGTTTGGCAACAAGACTCTCTACCATACCACACAAATAGAACCTAGTTATGGCTGCCAGACAATTTCTGCGACCATGTCATCCCTTATATCTAGTCACCTAACTTCCCAGACTGCAACGCCCTTGATTATTATGTGTGTGGTGCAGTTGAGTAAGAAACCAAAAAAAACAAAACTTCTTTTAACACCAAAGATGAACTGAAGGCAAGGATTATGGCAGCATTCTCCAACTTAAATAAGCAGACCACCCAGAATAGTTGCAGGAGATTCTGAAGTCATCTGGAGGCCATGGTTGGAGCCAATGGCAATATTATTGAATAAATTTACTCTTTAGTATTTCAAGATACTCTTGTGTAATTTTGGTAAATATATCTGTTAAAATGAGATGTCAGTGTTATTTTCATTTTTTTTTTTTTTTTTTTTGTGCATAATTTAGACGACAATTTATCTATCGCACCCTGTATATCACTTTAGTTCACCCAATACAAGGCCCAAGGTTCATTGAAAGTATAGGGTTACTCAGTGAGATTGTTTTAAGGAGGGAAAGGAAGAATTAAAAAGTACATATTAACTGGTCCAGTTCTTTGTTTGTGGTTTTGTAATTCTAGTCCACAATTGCAGGAAATTAGGTCATCTAACTTTTTTGATATTAAAAATCTGAACATCTGAATTCGAAACAATAATAAAATAAATTTAAAGAAAACATGGCTATGTCTGTTAAATAAATCATCTGTATTTACAAATATATGAAATCAAGAGAGTTGAAAAGAAGTAAATATATTCTTTATTTGACTTATAGGATTTGGGTAGTTGGAAAAAGGCTATGGTTTAGAAAAGACTTTCAAATAGTTGGTCCTCAGTCAAAGCTGTAGTTAATAAAAAAAACATTTATCATTAGCAAAAATATACTGACCATCTTTGTTGTTGTTGATGATTTGTTAGAAGTTGGCAACATGTTTTTTTTCCGTATGCACTGTGTGGGGGGAGACAGTTGCATCTCTCTTGTGTTCAAACACCTTGGAAACCATCACATATCTGCAAATTGTGAATTTTTATAGGAAATTTTTCCCAAAAGTAGGTTTAAGAAAAATAGTATTTCAGTTTTATTTGATTGGTCAAATATTTGATATCGTGATGTTAATTTCTAACCAATAGTTATTTTGATTTAAATCGTTTGTGTTGTATTGTGGAATCTTTTATGGCGTTTTTATAATGTTGTCTGTTATTGGGAAAAAAGTTCAAATTTGAGCACATTTTAATATGGTATGCACATGGGTATGCAATTGTGTAGGAAATAGGGTCTATTTCCTATACAATGTTCAATGAATGATAATCTTTTAAAAAACTCACATTATGCCAAACCCATTCAAAAATATCTAAACCATCAGCTGTTTACATCTACTTTCTCTGGTCAGAGCTTGAAAGCAAGTGAATGCTTTGACAATTGAAGCCTATGGGTCTTGATGAAGACTACACATCTTTGAACCTTTTGGGCTGGCGCTACAGAATCACAATCAAAGAACTGTGCCAGATAACAGAAAATACATCACTTAGGGACTTTCAACAACAGCACCAACAACTAAAATGGAAGTCATGTGTAATTCAAAATGAAAATAATGACATAATCACAATACTGAGGCATTGTGGGTATGATGATAAACTACATCCATGTCCAGGGTAAGACGATAAACTACATCCAACAGCAAGGCTTCTGATCAGAGTTTTTGAGGAGCATGGAACCACCTCTTAATCGGTGTTCCCAGGTCCATCCTGCCCCAGTGTGTTAGCACCTTTTAGGGTCCCAGCTATGGGTAAATAGTTAACCTCCAAACTGGGGTGAAAACACTATGAAAGTGTTAATACCAGCAGTATATTTTTGTAAAAAATTGTTACCAGCAATATTTTATTGAAAAAAAAATATTACCAGCAATAAAAATCTTGTCAGCATTAAATAACCCATTGAGGTGTTGATATGTCATAAAACAAAACAAACCAAACCAAACTAAACATAATATTGAAATTTCCCAATACTTCAAAAAAAGGTTAGGAAGGACCTCTCTCCATACTGGAAACAGCTAATGGACTTGAGAAACCAATTTTCCTGAAAAATTGTTTCAAGAGAAAGATTTTTTAAAATTTCAACTGTCTGCTCGGTCAATGAATGTCAGATGTTTCCTTATAAGAAAATAGCTAATATTAACATTATTAGTACATAATTGCTGTTTGTTTTTCTATTGGTGTCTTGTACTAAATCTTACACCACTCAAAATTTGTTCTTTGTTTTGTTGTTTTTTAATTTCAGTCTGTTAACCAAATCTGTCATCTGTCTAGTATTGTTCATTGGTTGTTGTTTTCCTTTGTTGCCTTTACTAAAGTTTTTGTTGGTTATATTTCTTCATTGACTGCAGTTTTTATTAGAATATCTTACTCATTTATTGCATATAGCCTTTTCAGTTGTGTCTCTTATCAAATGTGATGTTTGTCAATATTTATTCATTGCTTGTAGTGTTTTTGTTGCTTTCTCTTAGCAAAATTGGTGACCCTCTTATTTTTTCATTGTTTGCAATCTTTTCCTTCGAGTCTATGACTAAAATCCAAATTGCTTAAGTTCTTCAATCAATAAAACCAAGTTTCAGAAAACAAAGCCATTATGGAAATGAGGCTTAATTTGTGCAGGAAAAATATTTGAAGCATAAAGAGAATATAATTGACATGAAGGACTTGGTTTTGGTTCTAATGGAATCATGTAGAATCTGTTTTTTATAGCTATGAATTTCTATGTGTTAACATCAGATGTGGCTTTATCTCAAAATTTGATTTGTGTGACTGGGAAATTTTTTTTCAGTTTCTATATTTTATTTATGATAATTTTCTTGTTGGGAAATAAATTATATCTTTTAAAACAGATCCTGTTTACAGTTCAGAATAGATTGTTAGGACAGTAAACATTCGCACCAAAATGAAATTTATAAGCATAATAAAAATATGTTAATCGGCATATTTTTACTAAACATTTTTACAAATAGTTTCTTAAACGTACTTGTTAAACTTGATATCAGTTTTTTTTAATTTTTTAAGTTCACTTAATACAAGGTTTAAGAGCCAATCAAGGTAGAGGGTTACTGTGTGAGAAGGAAATATGAAGTGAATACTCTAAGTTGTGCATCAGTTATCTTAACTCGTGTTGTGTCAATGCCTTGTACATGGACTCAGTAGCGGTACTCCCATTAAAGGGCATGGCAGAGGGTGTTACATTATCTTTTGAGTTGACATTGTGCTAATACACAGCCTCCTTTATCAAGCTTTATTTCTGTGTGGCAATTCATTTGACACTGTGATGACATCCTTCAATTATTCCATTGTCAGAGGGGATGTATGCACATCAAAAACGCAATTTGGTGTTGCTGTTTGTGAGTATTTCAGCAGGAGGGCCCTGTTTGAATAATAGGGCTTTTAAATAGTCAATCACAGTGGCTGAATCCTGTTAAAATAGTTGTTGCCAAATGCTGAGTTGAGTGGGACCAGAGTCTGTTAGTGTCAGGTAATCTCTGATGTCTATCCCCACTCGAGTGCATGCATTAGTAATATCCAGTTTTCCCCTTGGCCATTGTGCTGGCGATGGATCAATTGACTGACATTTCTGGCATTCCCTGACTACTGCCTTAACTGCTGCTTTTGAAACTACCTTGCAAAATACAGAGTTCGTCTGACACCAGGTTATCCATTTTGACAATGTACATACTTCATCTGGCTGGAGCTGTACTTACTCACCAATGTTGCACAGATAAGTTTCATAGGTTTTCTCTCTTTCCTTATTGTATCAAACCATCTCTGTGACTTTTTTGTCAAATTGTCTGCTTTTTTTCTGATTAGATTTGACAAATGTTCTACTCACTGACTAACTTTTCTAAGGTGCTGAGTCTCCTCTGAATGAGCATCTCACTTAAGGACTTTTTTGTTTATCCTGGTCTTTGCCAGTGGTCTGTCCGATATCGATCCATGGACACATGCAGTTTCTTTGAAAAAGTGCAGTTCTGTTGCCTTCCATTGAAGTGCAACATTGCCAACCTTACCTATGGCATCTGACTCTGCTATATTCATGTGCTGAATGTCATTTTCTGGACACAACCAGTATATATCCTCCACTACATCCCTATTTAACTATAGGAACACTCCAGTTAAAAGGGAGCTTGTGTCAACCCATATGTCAAACTAGTGTTCGTCGACAAAAGAACTTCCCCATACAGGGTTGTCTTGTTGTACCTTGGTGACAACACCGATGCTCATCTTTCTGAAGTGGGAGGTGTCAGTCACTTCATCATCTGAACTGGACATAACCACAGTTAATCTGCATTTAATGAATGCAGCTTCAATATAAAGCTATCCACAAACAGTAAAGTGTCCTATCAATTTTCTGCATAGTGAAAATACTTTTCTGCTTGTCATGATTTCAGTTACTTTTGGTATTTCACTCCCTCACTTCCAATAAAGAATGTCCTCCTCCTCCTCTCCGATGATCTGCTGCTAAACAAAATCAACCAACCAAACAAACAACCAACGTGGGGACTCTTTCATGACATTTGTAATGATAGGTTTTCTCTCTGACAAATGTAGTCCCATCAAGAGAAAATAACCCTCCTGTAGGTTTAATGATACTGCCTTTTATACAGTACCTCATTTACATATTACTACACCTCCCTGAACCTAAGAGGCTTTATACTTTTTGTTGATCTTTGACTTCTATTAACAAATCTGGGGGACATAATCTGTTTCTCAGAGTGAGTCTCTTTATTTCTTTTTATGGGAAATCTAGGTCCTAACTGATTCTCCTCATTTGAATCATCATGATATCTCCAGTCACTCTCATCTCCAGATTGTTCCTCACTACTACTGGATACACTCATCCTCTCCTCCCTCTTTCGTTCTCTTTTATATCTCTGGTGATCTTCCTGATCACTCTCAATACTGGATTCATTCATCCTTTCTTGCGCCATCTGTTCTTCTGCTTCCTCTTCCATTTCCATAATTTCATGCTCTCTTGTGGTTCTAAATTGGTCTTTCTGAGCCAGTATGTCCTGTCCCTTCTTTATTATCACCACTGTGTTAAATCCCTTTTGTACAACAAAATTCACCTTTTCAGGACTTGAATCCGTGTCCTTTCTGTACCACACACTTTCATTCATTGCAAATGACATTGTAATTGGAGCTCTTATTTGTCTTCCCATCAATGCAGATGGGCTTTGTCTTCTGTCTCTATGTGAAATAGCTCTATAACTTACAGAATTATTTACCCGGACTACTCGTAACACAATCCACTAGAGAGAATGCTTTTAATCCCATTTTTACTGTTTGAAAAATTCTCTCTACAATTCCATTTGACTGTGGGTGGTGAGGTGATGTTTTGTATCGAATGCAGCCAATACGTTTTAACCATGCACATAAACATTCTTCACAAAACTCAGGTGCATTGTTGGAGACCAACGTTTTTGGAACTCCATTTCTCAAAAACACTATCCTCAATACTCACTTCACAGTATTAGCTTTCTATCCATGGCTTTAATAACTTCAGGCCAACCTGAATATGAATTGATTAATATCAGAAATAGCCTTTAATGTAGGCATGATCCTTATGTATTTGTGTCCACGGCTCCATTTCCTTTGGGCAAGAGTGAATTTTAATTTGCCTAAAATTTTTTTTATTTCTGCACACTTTGGGCATTTTAATATACTCTTCCATCTATCTTGAATAGCCTGGCCACCATGCTTGCAACTTTGACCTCATTTGCATAGCCAATATACGTCTATGTATATCATCATACACAGCTTTAATTACTTCTTTTCTCAGAGACTATGGAGATACTATGATATCTCCATTACGTATAATTCCTTTTTCTATTGTTAATTTGTCTCTTGACCCTTTATATGGCCTTTCAGTCATAGAGCAAGTACACCATGTATTTTTCTTTATTCTACCCATAATTCTATTCAACACTGGATCCTGCCTGGTTCCCAACCTAAGCTGATTTAAGGGTAATATGTCCATTTCTATCCAGTGCAAAATCCTATCCTCACAATTTTCATTTGCTTCAACATTTTTACTCTGAAAATTTAACTGAGATAATGCATCCACATTCAGAATAGTATTTATATATGATGTCAAAGTCGAACGCTATAAACTTAATCGCCCATCTTAATATCCTGGCAGATGTGACTTTTGACAACTCTCTTCTGGGGTTGAGTATAAATTCTAAAAAGCTTATGATCAGATTTGATAGAAATTTCCTCCTCAGCAAAAGATTTTTAGCTCTTTCTGTGCTTCACACAATTGCCAATGTCACTTTCTCAATATTCAAATAATTCGCCTCCACTGATGTTAGTTTTCTGGATGAGTACATTACAGGGTGATCCTCCTGCGATAATATTCTGGCTACAGCACAGTCACTGGCATCAGTAGTTAACGTTAATTCTTTTGCTGGATCAAAAGTTTTAATAACTGGTTTGTTTATGTGTGCCTTTTTTAATTTCTTGAAAGCAATCTCCTGTCTTTTTTGCCCATTGAAACTAAGTATTCTTACTTATTTCATTAAATGGTTCTATAAGGTCACTATGTTGTGGCAGATATCTGTTATAGAAATTGTTTAATCCTAAAAAAAATTCTAACTCTTTTTTTATTTCTGGGTGCTGCTTTCTCTGACATCTTATTGATGAGTTTATCATCTCGCGATTTACCATCTCTGGATATATGATATCCTAGGTATTAAATTTTTTCACAATTAAACTTGCATTATCATGATTAATTGTCATATCCATGCTACTTAATTTTCTCAAAACTTGCTCTGTTTTACTGTTGAGCTCATCTTTGCTTTACACACCAATGCCAATGTTGTCCTGATATATGATTATATTTTTAATCCTCTCTAAAAATTTTTTGATGGCTTTTTGGAAAATGTGACTTGACATTTTTACTCCAAACAGCAGACAATTCCATCTTACTAATCTAATAGGGATGTTCATTGTGGTGACTTCTTGAAACTTGCTATTAATTTTTATCTGATTACATGCTGACTTAAGGTCAACTTTAGTAAAGTATTTCATACCAGCAAACTCATGGCACACTGTTTCAATGTTTATCAATGGGAATGAATCTGAACAGTTTTGGTGATTCACGCCCACCTTATAATTGCCACAAATTCTTAAATCTCCATCGGGCTTGTGCATCACCACAATGATTTACGTCCAATTGCTATCACCCTGGCTGACTTTTTCTGACATTCCTTGTTCTACCATTTTGTTCAGCTTAGCAATCACAAAGGGTAGCATGTGAACAGGAACTTTTCGAGCTTGAAAATACATGGGTTGACTGCTTTCTGTAGGCTGAATACTTGCTTCATATCTCTTTTATAATCCAATATTCAGTTCTACAGACTTCATGGAATTTATCAGTTTTGATGTATCCACTCTAAACATGCCAATTCCTAAAAGACTGTGGCTTTTCATGTTTTCTATGATGAGTATTATCTCGAATCTATTTTTCGTTTCAAACATGCCTTCAAAGCATCCTAAAATTTTGATCATTGACCCATTGAACTTTCTCAGCAGAAGATTACTTTTCTTTAACTTTCGTCTACCAATTCTTTCCCATAAATTCCTTGGTATCAATGTAACATCACTTCCAGTATCCACCTGCATGAGTAAAATTACTCCATTCAACTTCATCATTTCCCTACTTTTATCCTTCAAATACTTCTGTACTTTCCACTTCAAATACTTCTGTACTTTCCACTTCAAATACTTCTGTACTTTCCACCTTTTTCACTTGCTTTTCATACGTGCGTATTATCTGGAAATAATTCCTTTTTACATTTAAAACACCATTTCCCAAAGGCCTCACACTTATTTTTGCTCTTTTCATGTTCCTTATTGCAATATTTGCATCCAAACAAGCTTTTAGTATCACTATAAGTCTTCTTCCTCGGGAGACATTAAATTTTTTTTATTAATCCCAGTTGTTGTAAGAAATACACACATGCTTCCAGATTCATATTATGATCTTGAAGTCACTTTAGAATTTTACAAGATGTCAAACATTCCTTCAATCAGTCTTAGCACAATTAGCTCGTCTTTGATAGACATTTGTTCTGAAATCATCCTTTCAAATTAGCAATACCTCAACGCTCCTTTCAATCACTGCACATTTTGCATAATAGTGTCATTTGATCTCTGACTACTTTCGATTAATCTAGTTCTTTCTGCTATGACCAATCTTTCTTTTTAGTCGTATATTTGCTTTTTATGATTCTTCATATGCTAAATCTTCAAGCACTTTGAGAGAGACATTGACGGAAATTATTTTTTTGCCTCACCCCCTGCTGAGTCCAAATACAACTTCATTTTCTACAACATTAATCCATATAATATCCTACAATTTCTTAAAGAAATCAAATTGTATTCCAAAATATAACTTATACACTGAGTGATGAGGTGGACTCTCCTTCACATGTACAAATGTGAGAATGGAATCTGAGACAAGAGGAGATGGCAAAAGGCATATTTTGCAGTCGTCTGAGAAAATAGAGTAGTAATCTGCAACTAAACTTACTCTAAGAGTGACTGAACTCGACTCAGTACGTCCTGGGTACGACGTTAAACTGCATCCAGCAGCAAGGCCTCTGATCAGGAGTTTTTGAGGAGCGTGGAACCACCTCTTAATTGCCGATGTTCCCAGGTCCACCCTGACCCAGGGTGGTAGCACCTGTTAGGGTCCCAGCTATGGGAAAATAGTGAAATCCCAAGGTGTGTCCGCGTCCTGGGTATGACGATAAACTAAATCTGCGTCCTGGGTATGACGATAAACTACATCCGCGTCCTGGGTACGACGATAAACTACATCCGCGTCCTGGGTACGACGATAAACTACATCAGCGTCCTGGGTATGACGATAAACTATGTCCAACCAAAAGGCTGTCGATTCGATCAATCGGCTGGTCATGTCATGCCCCATCACATCTAACCCATCCCAAAACAACTACAACTTACAATTAACTTTCCCTCCCAACCCCTACACTAAATATACTAACACCTTACCCCTAAAATGTGATGGGAAACAATGATGTTGCCAGCTATACGTTTTTGAAACGATGATGTTGCCAGCTATACATTTTTTTGAAACAATGATGTTGCCAGCTATACGTTTTTGAAATAGTGATGTTGCCAGCTATACGTTTTTGAAACAGTTGCCAGCTATACGTATTTGAAACAATGATGTTTCCAACTATACATTTTTGAAACAATGATGTTACCAGGGATACATTTTTTTGAAACAATGATGTTGCCAGCTATACGTTTTTGAAACAATGATGTTCCCAGCTATACGTTTTTGAAACAATGATGTTGCCAACTATACGTTTTTGATATATCTAGTAAATACTGGATCTGGCATTAAATAACCCATAGTGGTTGATATGCCATAAAACCCCAAACAAACAATCGACTCAGTAATAGACACATTACAACAATAACTAAAAAAAACTACAACATAAAACACATATCACAGTCTCTTGTAATTATGTCCATGCAAACATCTACCATGTATCAACTGTGAAAGCAGAATAACATATATGGTTCTACAGAAGTATGCTGAGAATATCATGGAATGAACATGTGAGCAACAAAGTTTTAGAGAAAATAGAAACAAAAGGGTACTTAGAATCAGAAAGAGATAGCTGAAATGTCTGGGGTATATAATGAGGAAAGGGTTTGGAAAATTTAACACTCACAGGACATGTTGAAGTCAGGAGGGACAGAGGAAAGCAGAGAATAACCTACTTAATGAGCTTGGTTGAAAGAAAAAAGTATTAAGATATATATATATATATATAAAACAAGCACTGCTAAAAGCATTGCTGAAAGTTGTGGATGGCCATAATTGCATGTATCTTGAAGGAACATGGCACACAGAAAAATAATGGCAAGCAAAAATAGAAAAGGAAGTTATTAAACACAGACTAATGGATGCCCTTATATTTCTGCATCTCTTCAGTTGTATACTTCTCTAATCAGTCTGAGTAACTAGGTGGGCCTAGATCAGAGGTTCTCAACCAGGGGTAAATTTACCCCTAGGGGGTAAAAAATTATATAGTCAGGGGTAAATAATTGAAGTACCTGTTAATTTAAAAAAAATTCAATTAAATTTAATTTTGTAAAATGAGAGAGAGAATGCAAATTTTAATTTCTGTTTTGGTATTTTTACTAATGACTAATTTGCACAATTTTTAGTCACAAATTAGTCAGTACTAATCATAATCTTTCATTCAAAAAAAAATTTTTTTTAGTATTTTCCAAAAAATTTTTAAATTTCCAAAAACAAAAATACTAAAAAACAAATTTTTTTTTTGAATGAATGATTATGATTAGTATTAATTTATAGATCTACTAATACAGTGGATAAAATGAATAATTTTTTATTAATGACTACAAACGTTAATAAAAATACTGAATTTTATACAGAGTACTAACTTATACTAAAAAATTAGTAGATTAGTACTAAATAAGAAATCAGTATTTTGAGTGTCGCTTAGTATTTTTTTTTAGTCACAGTATTTTGAATGAAAAAATCATTCATTCATTTAGTCACAAAATTGTACATCAATGCTTTATGATGGCTATGAATTTTTTGTATGGGAGTAGGGGGTAAATGGAGAAATACATAAAGCCGAGGGGGTCAATGATGGAGGAAAGGTTGAGAATGGCTGGCCTAGATCATCTATGTGCCATATCCCTTCAGGATATAAGGTGAGTATAGCTCTATATAGTTTCCTATATAGTGGGAATAAATAAATCTTTGCATGGAGAAAAACAGTATATATGATTGATAATTGCTCTGCAGATTTTTAGCAGATAGATTAAAGTGTTGGTTCATGAATTTGGTGAAATAGTAATGATTTCAATATCTGGACTGGGCAGTGTGTACATATTTGGATTCAGTGGAAACGAGGTGAGAAATAACTGAGCAGTACTAGAAATAAGAATTAGACGAGATATCTCTAGACATGAACAATGGAACAAGAATATTGTAGATTAAATAAATGGTTCAGTTTGGAAATTCCCTGTAGGTTACCCAGATTGATATGCACCTGATGAAGGCCGTAAGACACAATGGCCAAAATGTTGTGTTAACATCAAGATAATAGCCCGAATGTAAATAGTATAAATAATCATTTATATCCTGTTTAATATTATTGGTTCATGAATTTGTATTAAATTAGAAGCACCTTTATTGGTGTAGGTTTTCTTGAGTGAAAAAAAATAATAGCTTCCAGAAATTTGGTTTAAATGTCATAATTGCAAATTTTAATGCACAGGAAATAAATACAGTATTTTGAGATGGCAGGTGTTTGGGTGGGGAGCAAATGTATAATCCTGCTGACTAGTGTCCAGTTTTGTTCATGTCAAACGTATAATATTAACTTCAGAATTTTTCATAAAGTTTGTAAACAGTGTGCTTGAGCTAGTTCTTTAATCTCCTACAATCAGTTAAGTTAATTTCAGACACTTCTCAGATGTTTCTAACATTGTGCAACAGATGGTAATATATCTGGTCAGTCAGTTGTTTTTTTTTTATATATATGTCAACCATTTTTGGGTTATTTATTACTGAATTTTGTATCTGCCACTAATTGAGAACTCAGGGGTCAGTAATAATGGTTATCTAGGCAACCCTCATTAATAATTAATTCAGTGTGTGAGCATGTAGCTGAATGGTTAGAGCTTCGGCCATGAGGACCGTGTTTGAAACTCATCTTAACTGATTTGAAAAGGAAGTAACTTCTTCATGTTATTAGTTTGGAGAGGTGATCCTAGGATGTAATACCCTGAGAACTATATCACGGGGCTGAGCCAATCCTTGTGAATGAAAATGTTCAGATAAAATTATTTGAAAGCCATTGATGTTTGTGTTAAATGAATAGTTATGATTGCAATCAAGTATTTGCAAGGAAATCAAATTTCAAAATTCAATGACCAATAAGAGGATTGGTGTATCATTAACAAAATCAATCCAAGAAATTCAGACAAAGATGTTTTTTTATTTTCATAGTTTATTAATATATAGAAATATGATAACGTCATATTAAATAGATAAATATGATAGATTAATGAACACCTTAAAATGTATTACTGGGTATGTTCTTTCCCCTGAAATTTGAAAATAAGTTTTGAAACAGCAATTAAAAAAATATAAGCAATAGCTAAATGTCTGATTCATCTTTGTTCTTTAATATTGTGAAAAATTAAATATTTTAAAGAAATAAATGTATGATTTGAGATTTTAATGAATAATATAGTACAACTTAAAAAACCCAAAAAATCTACATAGTGATGGCTGTACTACAGGGCCGTACACAAATATACATTCACATATAGGTAATTTATTCCCTGTATTTTAGCCTCAGAAACTTAGCATTAAATTATGTTGATCTAATCAAAAATAACTTTGCCAGGAAAATAAATTTTATATATCCCCAGTGGAAAACCATAAATTTATATAGAACTCTATGGGCAGAATCCATTTCATCTGCGGGTTTAACAGGTCAGCTTATGAAAGCCCAAGTTTACATTAGCTGAAGGATATCAGTTCAATGCTTTACTTGGGTAGTAAATATACATTTGTCATCATTACATTAGTAGTAAATATACTTAATATAATTAGTAATATAATATAATAATAATATTTAATATTATTATAATATAATATTATTATAATATTATATTATTTAATATTTAATAATATAATTAGTAGTAAATATACATTATGCTATTTAATGAATTATACTTGAGAAAATACAGAATATAAAAATAACTGGTAGCTTTTGGAATCTTTTAAAAAGTGAATAAAATTCCAAAGTCATATATATATATATATATATATATATATATATATATATGACTGAGTGGTTAGAACATTTACTTTCTGACCATGATACCTGGGTTCGAATCTCACCATGGTCGATTTCCAGGAAGGAGACTTCCTGATGATATCAGTCCAGAGGGGGGACAATCCCAGCATGTGGAACCTTTGGAAAGTACCTGACCCAAGCCTTGTGAGTGAAATTTGGTAGGTGGAACACTTGGGGCCATCAATAGCTGTGCCTGAAGTCACAAGTTATCGTGACTGAGGGATTGAGTGTGCTGGTGTTGCTCAGATTGTAATTCCTTCTAGATAACACGCTCTCTCCCAGAAACTGTAACTAAGGTCTGCTCAGCATATTAGCAGTATAAACCACAGGTTGGCCCTGTGGGTGTTGAACAAACACAAATGTGCCTGAGCGAGAGTCTGCAATAGGGATTGGCTAGCTGCCCTAGTAGATGGGTATCCTTGAATACCAGTGGCCAGTTATTATATATGAAAGCTAATAATAATGTTATTACAAACTATAAACACATACCTAAAGCATTACATTGCCATCCTCCTTTGAATCCATTCTTAAAGAATCTAACTTATATCTACCTAATACAAAAAGTATGTATATAAAAAACAGTCACAGATTGAGTGCCACCCCCCTCTGAACCAGCTGACCAAATAAAGGTGAAAACATTAAAATTCCTCCTACTAGACAGACACACATACACAATTACAAATACACATGACCATCCAATGCCCACTTAGACATACTAAAATTTTTACAAACTTGCATACATATAGAATTATCTATGGTTTTAATACATGTGATATATGACTGACCAATGAGAATTAAAAATACCAAAGTTCTGTCTTTTTATCAGTTTTCTTTCAATCCCTGATGATGCTTCAATAAAAGTGAGACATGATAGATTGATAAACGTTTCCTATTTCTCCTTTATGTTGTCATTCCGTTGGATTCTAATCCATATTTGATCTGTATCTGATTTTTAACTCATATGGATGTATAGTTGCATGCAGTGTTGAAATAATGACAGAATGCTGAATTTTTTAGTCTGGCTTATTTACAAGGGTATTACCATTTTGAACAACTGAATTGGAAGCAGATTGTGAATAAATGAACGTAGAACTGTGTGGGCATTCACTGTTGCATAAAAAAGCAGGCATCCATGCATGCAAATGAGCTACATCAAGGTGTATTTTCACTATTAAATATCTCATTAAAACCTGCAATGTAAGCTCATATAAGAAGGAACTTGATTCAAACATTAGCCTGACAATCCCTGACCAGAAAAGTGAAACATAAATTCCTAACGTATTTATATTTTATGCCTCATATGTTTATTTACAGTACTAAGCACTTTTATTGGCCATTTTTACATTAGTTTGCATTGACTGACTATAATAAGTGGGTTTAGATTTATCTGTATCTCTCCATGTTTGTGTGTGTGTGTGTCTGTGTATGTATATATATATATATATATATATATATATATATATATATATATATATAGAGAGAGAGAGAGAGAGAGAGAGAGAGAAAGAGAGAGAGAAAATAAGATATGGAAAAAAACAACTAATTATATTTATTTGTATGTAATATTTATAATACATGTATTTTTACAGAGAAATATTAAAATTGTGTTACTTACAAGTGGGTTTTCAGAAAAAATTGTTTTACTTTTTTTTTTTTACTTTAAATAGTTTCACTTTTAGGCTTTTCAAAATGTTTATAACTGAAAGCCCACTTGTAAGCAACACAATTTTAATATTTTTTGTAAAAATGCATGTATATATATATACTCAGAGGCGACGGACTGTTTCATGCTAAACGTAATCATGAGGCCACCTATATATATATATATATATATATATATATAATATTTTTTAATAATTATTACCTTACTAGTAGATGTTTTGCATTGGGTTTTCTACTGATGACAAATTGATCCAACTGGAGATATATACACAGTGGTTATGTGGCAGTAGTTTTGAACGAAAAAGGAAGTTGCAAAAAGACCAACAAAAATGGCCACACAATTTTTGTCCACCTGATTTTTGGCCTTCTCAGAATTTTAAGTGTCGAAACATTATGACAGGAGTAAATTCCTTATATGAAATGGTGCATTTTTTTAATAAAATTACAATTGTTAATGTAAAATATAAAAACATTTTTTGAGTAGCTAAAAAAATGATATTTCTCAGTAGCTAGCCCACCTAAAAACAAAGAAACTGCTAAACACAAACCTGTTTTCCGAGTAGCTGAATACAAACCAGTCTATTGAGTATCTAAACGGAAACCTGCTTTTTATTGGGGAGCTAAAAAAACAGCTTTTGAGCAGCTACAAAGAGAAACCATAAAAAGAAGCCCTTTATTTATTTTTTAGAACAGCTAAACAAATAAAACTATCTTTCAAGCAGCAACTAAGAAACACGTGTTTTTGAGCTGTTACAAATATAACCTGCAACTAACAAAAATATTATAATTTAACATTATTTTTTATTAACCTCAGTAAGCACCTGCAGATATACATTTCTTGTAAGAAGGAGTAAACTGCAAAGAATTCCTCTGGATTTTGTACAGTTGCAGATTGCACATCACATGCCTTATGTCACTTTCAGGGTGAGTCAGATGCAAGCATAATGCAAAAAAGACATAAACAAAAAATGCATTCTCCCAGATGCAAATGAGAATAGTGAAACAGCAATGAAAAATTAAATGTCAGATTTCCTGATAACTGAATTGTTAATGAGGCAGAAGTAATTAAAAAAAAAAGAAATTAATTAGAATCTCTCTTAATTAAACAACACTGAAAAGGTTAATGGCAAATTGTATTTTTTTAAGTATAAAACTTAGAAATTTTTCACTGATCAGAAATCTGGAAAACATTCACCTGAAAAATGAAATTAGGATATTTTTTTGTTCAGATTATTGCCTGTGATTTTAAAATATATGAGGACATAAAAAAAAAGCCACAAAAAAACGCTGCCCTGGACCAGGGAATATTGAGAAAAAAAATTGTTGAATGGCATATCAGTCATTGTAAGAAATTTATCCATGTTTCTTCTATGGTACAGATCTAAAAAAGAAAAGAAAAAAAAGCTTCTTATAGTGATATAGGCAAAATGGACTTTCCCTATTTTGCATACTGTCAGGCAACTACTAATAAGACAGTCGTCATTCGGTATGGAGGTAGAACTTCTATGTAACCGACTAGAAGACATCACAACAATATGCTGTCACCGATAGGATCTCTAATGCTATTGGATTAGCCTGACTTTGTGGAAACATGGATTCGTTGTTTTACTGCACAGTCCAAGAAGTTAAAATACCACAAATTTGCAAGAGGTGTGGGAATGAAATTACAGATCTCTTTTTGACTTTAGCAGGATGTGAGGACATCAGAAATATCTGTCATGACATATTCCAGGAGAAATTTGCAGCCAAAAATGTAGTTGGTTATTGCTGAAAGGACAAAGTTTGTCACAAGCAAACAAGAGCCAAATGAAACAATAATACTGTATGTACACAAGCTATGAGGGGCTTCTAGATTCTGTGAGTTTGAAAAACTTGGCACTGTAGAAATGATCATCAAAGATGAGTTGATACAATTGAGATTAATTGAAGGTATATGTGATGCTTCAGAGAACAGTTACAACTGACCAAAACTGACTTAGATGTAGCTATAGAGTTTCTGCAACAATTAGTGTTAATTTAAAAATTCAATGGAATAATGCTGAAGCAGACAGTATATAGAATTACCTTCTGCGATTCAAATACTATTATAAAATGCATTAATGTGACAAGAAATATTGTTCAGCATTCTGGAATTGTGAAAAGAAAAACCCTTTCCAGTCTGTGAGTAAGCATGAAAGGAAAACAGAAAGGGTAAAATATCCCCTCCCCCAAGGAAAATACAACTGTATTTGTGATATAAAGATATAAAGAGAAAAGTGATGTAGAAAAAAATTAAATTGATTGGTATAACTTTTTCTATGCAAGTGGATACTGGCCTTTGACTTTGACATCGAATATGTGAAATGAAACACTATTCCACATTTAGATGCTCTATCAAAGACTAAAGTTCAGAAATGAATCATTAGGATGATCAGATAATTCAGAAGATAAAATATTGCACTGGATTGAAATGGATGTATTACTCTTACATCATCTTGCATTTGAAATCTTAAAGGATCTGGCATTATGCAAGATTGTGTGTAGAATAAAATGAAACAAATGGAGTGAGTGTTCTGGGGCAGAGAGTTGCTATAAAGAAATAAAGCAAAGGTTAACTAAAAGAAGGGTCTGATTTGCAATGGAGATGTAGTTGAAAAGAAAAAGAAGAAAAAAAACTGTCAGCTTATAGTAGCAACAAACGTCTGCAATAGATTTCTTCCGTCTCTCGACCACAACACTTGTAGCCAAATCACAGTTCAAACAATAGTCCGTCGTAACAGTCCTACAGGTAACATAGTAATGACAAAATGGGGTCTAACATCCAACCTTCACTTCTCACCAGCAAAAACGCATGTTCGTCCACCAAGCTCAGAAAATCTAATCCCCCACATAAGCAAAAAAACTACTTTTGTTCACCAAGAGATCTTTCTGATTGGTCATGCCATTCAGGGGAGGGGAGAACATTAGCATAGATTCTGGTCCTTAATGTAGATTTTTGCTAATTACTTTTTGGTAATTTTTCTTTGGCAGATCGCACACAAAACACAAACTCTTTTTTGAGGTAGCTCATTATCTCTTTCATTTCAGGAGATGTGTTAATACTACCAGAGAAATTAAGAAAAGGCAAAACAAAAAATGTAGACAATGATATTCATTGTGAAATAAAAGCAACACAGAGATGATTAAAATTAGAAGCATGGTTTTCCTGGGTATTTGCATGATGTAGAAAAATATATACAAAAATGCCCAAAATGTAGGGAAATGGAAAAAAACATTTCACCAAACCAAGATACTTTCATGACCTAAAGAAAAAGCCATGGGTCAGAATTCATATGGATCATGTGCATATTAAAGGCATGGTACTATTTTTAATTTTGGTCAACTCATTCTCTGGATGGCCTGAAGTGGTTAGAGATCAGAATAGGAAGGCAGCCATGCTAAAGCAAATATTACAAGTAATATTTTCCAGAAACGTTCCATCCTGGGTATGACGATAAACTATATCCACGTCCTGGGTAAGACAATAAACTACATCCAGCAGCAAGGCCTCTGATCAGGAAGTTTTGAGGAGTGTGGAACCATCTCTTAATTGCTGGTGTTCCCATGTCCACCCTGACACGGGGTGGTAGCACCTGTTAGCTATGGGCAAATAGTTAACCCCAAACTGGGGTCAAAACACTATGAAAGTGTAAAAATAGATTTTAATACCAGAAATAATACTTTGTATAAAAAATTATTACCAGCAATACATTTTTTGAAAAACAAATATTACCAGCAATACATTTTTTTGAAAAAAAAGAAAAATTACCAGAAATAGATTTTTGAAGGAAAAAAAATTAACAGAAATAGATTTTTGGAAAAAAAATATTATTCATAATAATTTCATATTATGAAAATTTTGTCGGCATTAAATAACCCATTGAGGTTGATATGCCGTAAAACAAACCAAACCAAACCTGAAATGGTGTAACAAAAACGTTAGTCTCTGAAAATACGCCAGAATTTTGTTATGAAACATTGTGCTCATGGTTAAAACAAATTGGATGCCTCCGTTATAAATCACCACCATACCAACTACAATCAAATGGAATTGCAGAAAGAATGGTGCAGACGATAAAAATTGAGTTGAGGGCATTTCCTCTATCCAGAGATCTCATAGTTATCTACTGAGACTGTTACTGAGCTATAGAACTGTTCCACATGCTGGTAGAATGAAAAGTCTCTCTTTATTGATGGTGTAGCAGAAGAAAAGCAAATTATACAGTGATAATAAATTAAAGCCAAATTTACACAATTATTAGAAAACATATATATCTCTAACTACACACCAATTTTTATCTAGCTAAATTACACACATGCTGCACTCTACTCAAAACAAGTTTTAAAAGAAACAAATATATCAGCTTGCTAGCCATTATTGAGGTAAATCTTGTTTACCACAGATGCTTTCAACTACGTCCGTGTGTTTCTCTTATAAAGGCTATAAGAACCTGGACAGTAAATGCCAACAAAAGGTGGAGAGAGACTTCACACATGCATGCATGACTGACTGCCCATCTAACCCTTAGGCTTTGTAAACGATCTCCAGTAAATACTGTAAATTAATGGACCCTATCAACACAAGCACAAAGTGATAGTTACCAAGCAATCAGCTGGGGTTAAGCATACACTTTTTTCATGCACTCACTTCACACTTAGTACCCCACACATTTAACCTGCTACAGTACACCACTTATCAGAGACATTTTTATAACTTGTATATAAAAATAAATCTTTGGTCATTTATCTAAACAAGTGTCCAAATTCGTTTCTTCTACTCCAACCTTGAGATCAACAATGGGAAGAAAAATTAAATTACCTATCACAATCTTCTGGTCATTAAATGAAACAATTGTGGTACAAAAAGATAGAGAATCCTGTAAAAGCACAAAAGGGGCAGAATGCGAATATAATAGCAACAAGTGAACAGAATTTATTGGCGCATTCTGATGGAATGAGGCCTTGAATTGACACCGAATAAATCAAGATGGAAGAAGGAAAAGAGGAAAGCATGACCGATTGGAGAAAGTTAGCATAAGAGCAAAGAAATAATGGATGATATGTGAATGAGCCTGACATGGGATTTGGGGGACCCGAAGGATGATGACATCCAAACCTAGATCCTCAATAAAAAGAACCAGGGACATATATATATATATATATATATATATATATATATATATATATATATATAGAGAGAGAGAGAGAGAGAGAGAGAGAGATCTTGCATTATTGTTCAGAAATGTCACAGATCAACAAAGGGCATAAAACCTTTTCATTTTTGGGAGATGTAGTGACATAGGCAAAATGGACTTGCTTTATTTTGCATAGAGTCGAGTGACTTCTAATAAGTTAGTTGTCACTTAGTACAGAGGTAGAACTTCTCCATCACAAACCAGAAGACATCACAACACTACTTTTTGTGCATTTAGTAACAAAGAAAAGAATGCTGGATTGCTATGTGATATCCAGCCTCTTATATGGCAGTGAATGCTGGACAATCTCCCCACAGATGAAGAGAAAACTGAAGGCAACATAACTTTGGTTCTACAGAAGTATGATGAGAATTCTATGAACAAAGCAAATAAGTAACTTAGAAGTCTTAAAGAAAATGGCAATAAAAGTTTTATGTCAGAAGAGATTGCTGAAATTTCTTGGATGTGTAATAAGTATCTGGTTGATTTTGTTTAGCAGCATATAAACCTCTATGGATTATTTAATGCCAAAATCTAAATAATTTGGACACTTTTATGGCTTCAACTTATTATATTTTGAATGCAGTTGTAGGCCTTCAACTAAAGATAAAATGTATTGTTGGTCATGTTGCTTTAAAAATGTATTGTTGCTAATTTTACTATAAATAAGTATTGTTGCAATTTTTTTTACATAGAAATGTATTGCTCGTATTTTTTACAATAAAAAAGTATTTTTATACTTTCATAGTGTTTTCTTTGGGGTTTCACTATTTGTCCATAGCTGGAACCCTAAGGTGCTACCACCCCAGGTCAAGGTGGACCTGGGAACGGCATCAATTAAGAGGTGGTTCCATGCTCCTCAAAACCCCCAATCTTCTGATCAGAAGCCTTGCTGCCAGATGTAGTTTATCATCATACCCAGGACCCATATAAAAAAGAGGAGGGCTGGGAAAACTTAACCATCACAGTGAAAGAGAGATAGGGGAAGGCAGTGAGCCACCTCCCTGACAAGCTTGTGTGACTGGGTGATAGAATGAAGCATTAACAAAGGGAGAAAAACTGCTAAGGGCCACAAATGATAGGAAGTTGTGGAGAGTCATGACCACCATGTCCTGAAGGGGCATAACACATAGAAGATACTTAAAATGAAATTTCTGTGACACATACTGAGGAAACAGGGGATGACAGCAAGTCACCTACCTGACAAGCTCGTGTGAGTGGATGGCAAATGAAAAGTAGGATGCCTGGCAAAGGGACAATCATTGCTAAGCACTATAAAGGATAAGAAGTAGTGGAAAGCCATAATCATCCATGTCAATATATAGACGATTAAAAAATTTATGAAATTCTGATGTTTCAGACAAAAGTGGATAATTTTTCTTTCATTATTTCCTTAGATATTTGTGGCATCCAATCAATAGTTTTAATGGACCTGTTCATTTTTTTTTAATTGAATTCACCCTAAGCAAGGGAGTAAAGCCACTGAAACATAATGATTTACATTTTATATTTAAATATTATTTAAGTAAAATTATGACAATGACTGCAAAAAATTGTTAATTTATTTCTCTGATTCAGTAAACTTTTATTTTTTATAAACTTAGTAATATATAGTTTCTCATGTATACAAAAATTATAATATAAATTTTAAAAAATGTGACCTGGTAATATACATATTTATACTTGATATGAAAAAATAATTTTACATACTGTAAGTAATTCTAATACATTTACTTGTTTTAAAGTAAAGAAATATAGTCTATTAAAATTAAAAGTGAAAATATTTTAAAATTGTAGTTAAATAAAACATATTCTCACCTAAACATCCCCAAAAAATCTTACAAAAGTATACAAATAGAAAAAATGCCGTAAGAATTTTTTGCCATTAACAATAAAATTTAAAAAAACCCAGACGACATGCATTTAACGGATGTCAGAATTCGTTGAAAAATACATCCCTACCCATTCCTAAACATAACCCCTTTTTTGAACGTAACTAATAACTGATACAACAAAAGTTAATAAAAATGAACATGCTACCACCCCTTCTCTGAATGATTGGATTTCTCTGTATCCTTGGAAACAGTGAATTATGAATTTTTGCCGTGCCTTTAAAACTCAGTAAATTTTAAAATGAGTTACTCCAAAATTCACTTGAGGATGAAATGGAACTAATGTTTTTAATTTAATTACAAAATTAAATTTGAAGCTTTTAGCTTCCACTTTTGAAACATGGTTATTACTGTATAGTGAAAAAACCATATTTTAAAACAGTTAATTTATAATATATATATATATATATATATATTTAAAGAAAAACAGACCACTTTAAGGCTCCATTTGTAATAATTTATTTCACCAGAGAATTTTATTTTTCTCAAGATATTCACTTTCAAAAGGTATATATATTAACAAATGGTGTTTCCAACATAAGCAGTAAATTTAATTTGCATAATAATTTTAAATGTATATTTTGATAATATTTAATTTGTGTTATTTTATAATTAAAATTCTAAAATGGCCATATATAAGCAATATTTCTGTTAGTAAAATTTTTAATTCATCATGTTTGTATAGAAAGAATTTATATCTGCCTTCTCAAAATGCTAAGTTATATCACCAGTGTTCATAATAAGTATTGTTGTCATCTGATTTTTTGCATTACTACAAAACAACTCTATCCCTTCTCCCCCTAGTTATGGGTTAAATATCAAGGCAAAGTGGTCTCTCTCACCATGGTTCACAAACGGTCTAGGAGTAGGACAACTCAGAATTCAAAACCAAGAGAAATACTTTAAGAAAGATCTTTCTTAGGTTTCTATCAAAATGTTTAAACGAAAACAACTCGTAGACAAATAGTCTCAACATATCTCTATTTCAAGTTCCAATTTCCTATTAATCTTTTCATCTGAATTGTTTCAGAAAATCTATTTACTGCTTGTAAATATTTGTAAATTTTGAAAGCAAAAAAGATGTTTAAATGCTAAGATTGTCAAGAGCAGTCAGCTTCTTTGATGACTTGAAAGCAAGAATGAATACAGATAGAATTAAAATAAGTGTTTCCAGCTTCATATAAGTTTAGTGTTCATTAAATTTTTTATTATCCTGCTAGTTATTGAAAGAACGAAAGAGACATGAAGTTATCTCCCTCTTTGTCTCTTTGTTTTCCTCTTAGGTAATTATTTAATGAACGTCACTAAAATAATAAAACTTCTGGTCTTTTCCATTCAGTTTTCTTTTTTCTTTTACTACTGTGTTGTACCAGAACAATTGTAACAGAATTTCAAATTAGCTCAGAGAATTTTAAACATAAGAAAGAATATTTTTCAGAAATGCTATGATTTGTATTTCTGTTGGGCATGGAATTAAAAGAAAAAAATCTACCAATGAGGATTTTCCACTTTGGTAATTATTTAATGAACATTACTAAAATAATAAAACTTTCTTCGGTCTTCTTTTTTTACCACTGAGCTATACCAGATTGTTTAATTGGCTCAGAAAATTACTAAAAACTTTTTCTTTTTTTTTTTTTTAACAAAGGACAGAAAATATGGCATAGATAAAAAAGCACATTAGAATAATGAAAGATGCCTAACAAAAGCTAAACAAAGTATTAGGAAGCAGGGGAATTTAGAAACCAAGAACAGTATGCTGAAGTATTGATATTTTCCAGTTCCACTTTTTTATATTTTCAATATAAACCCACATAATATTAACAACACTGATGGCTGTCTGGTCACAGAATATAAATGATTTAAAAAACATTCCCTTGGTATCTGAAATAGGTTTCTATTCGCATTAATAATTTTTATTGATACATTAAATTTTGAAAATTTATTCTCAGCAAGGAGATTATATGAAGAGAATATTTAGAGGTTTTATTTTCACAGGAAATTGGCTTATTCTGAAGAGGGTTAGGGTTTCAGAAGGATGAGGAAGTGCTAGAATAAGTACTTAATTTGAAACTTAAACATCTTTCTCTCATAGATTCCTTTTTCTTTATTGTCTATCTTTCGTTCTTTCTTTCACATCTGTCTTTGTTTCTTTACTTCTCATCTGCCTTTTTGTTTCTTTCTTTCTCTCTCACATGTCTGTTTCTCTCTCTCCTGTATTTCTTTACCTGTTTGCTTTTTCTCTTCTCCAATTTTTTCCCCCTTTCTCTCTCATCTGCCCTTAGTTTTCCCTTTCTCCCTCATCTGCCCTTAGTTTTCCCTTTCTCTCTCATCTGCCATTAGTTTTCCCTTTCTCTCTCATCTGCCATTAGTTTTCCCTTTCTCTCTCATCTGCCATTAGTTTTCCCTTTCTCTCTCATCTGCCATTAGTTTTCCCTTTCTCTCTCATCTGCCATTAGTTTTCCCTTTCTCTCTCATCTGCCCTTAGTTTTCCCTTTCTCCCTCATCTGCCCTTAGTTTTCCCTTTCTCTCTCATCTGCCATTATTTTCCCTTTCTCTCTCATCTGCCCTTAGTTTTCCCTTTCTCTCTCATCTGCCCTTAGTTTTCCCTTTCTCTCTCTCTTGTCTGTCTTTGTTTCTTTCTCATTTGCCTTTGTTAGCAATTATAAGATTTTGTTTTTGAGTTATTTTTTTTTTTTTTTTTTTTTAATAAGTTAAACTTTTAAGTAAATATTTTATTTGACAAAATGTCTACTTACAGGTTTTTACAAAAGCTTTTCTCTTTAGGGTGTAAAATTTGAAGTCATTTAATGTCTCTTTTAATAGAATACATTTTAAACAAAAGAATACTTGATTTGAAAAAAACTGAAACCAGTTAACTTAATTCTTACCAAAAATCAGAAATGGTACAGAGAGCTAGCAAAAAGACAAATATTGCTAAGAGCTACAAGAAACAGGAAGTTGTGGGGAATAATAATCGATCATGTCCTGAAGGGACTCAGCACATAGAATAATAATAATAATAATAATAATCTTACAAATAATGTCACCTATTAATTTCTGGTATTATTTCAACAATATTCTAGCTTGGCTTATGTTTTCCTCTTTCATCAGCTATTTTTATAATATATGTATATATATATATATATATATATATATATATATATATATATATATATATATATATATATATAAATAAAAATAAAACATGCCTAAGCCAACAAATTTTATCCTCTGATATACCTCATTAAGACAATGTAAGAATTTGATATTACAACAAGAAATTTGTAAAGAAAAGTAAAAATGATAGTTTTATTAAATTTTTCAAAATGTTAATTTTTTTTTATTAAAGTGTTAACTTCATTACCTCCTGTTATTTAAAATATATAACACATAAATTATTCCCAAACTAAAATAATCTAAATATTAATTACATACAAAAAATTTCAACAGCATCATTTACGCACTTTCGTTTATTAGACATTAAATTACATCACTTAGCGTCTTCCATAATTTACCTTGACATTTCAGTTAACCTGATGAATATTTATGAGCATCTCTTGAATTTAAAAATTTTGAAAAACTAACCTTTTTTTATTTATTGATGTTTGTTGCCAAATAAAATCCTTACATCTACCTTGATAAGGTGCATAAATGGATGAAATATGTCGACTAATATAGATTTTGTCTTTAGTCTTTTTACAGATATATATTTTAGTTATATCTGAAATTTTGCATACATACATACATAGATATAAGATACTTTTTCATGCTATCTCATTTTTTTTATAATTTTTTTTTGTATCAATCTGTAACTGATGGAATTGCCTTGTTTCATTTTTGAAATCACAAACTATATAAAATTTATGGTTGTAATCTTTTGCCTGAAGATCCTCTTTTTTGCCTACAACTAACTGTATCGACACAACAACAGGGATCTTTTGATCCTGTCCGGCCTCAGTAATTTAACCTTTCATTTATAATCAATAGAATGCCTTTTATTTCTTTTTTTTTTGTTGTTGTTCCTACTGGCGTCTTGACTACAGTCACTTTCTCACAGATGTGCTGTGGCTTCCCTCTGTCTTTTCTATAAATATTTTCATGGCAGCTGCTCTGACAAGCTACATTCACTGGTGCCCCAACTGCATGAATTTAAGCATGTTACTAAATTGGCATCTCTGTCCCACTCTTTCAATGTTGAAACAGTTAAATGTAACCACCTCTTCTACTCCAACAGCTTCTTTTCTCACACTTCCCAACAGTGGAACTTCCTTTGTCTTACTTGCTTCCCTAATAGCTATAATTTTCAAATATTCAAATGTAATGTCAATCAACATCTTCTGATACCTTGATCTTATTCCCTGTCCTTCTCTTTATCTTTTCTTCTTTACTCTTTCTCTCACTCCCCTTGCATGCTAGTGGCATTCCTGCCTTGCTGGGGGTGAAATGCTTAAAAAAAACAACAAAAAAAAAAAACAACAAAAAAACTGTTTGGTTTTATTATTATTATTATGAATTAGACTTTTTATTTATACAGGATGTGACAGAAATACCTTCCACATAATGGTAAGACATTATCTAGATGAAGACACCATTGTCACTAATCTCTTATGTGGGAGGTATTTCTGGGAGGTGTATATGGGAAGTATTTCTGCTGCATCCTGTATATATATTTGTACAATGAGTTACTTTATTGTTTTAACACTGATGCAAATAAGCACTAAATTATCATTGTTATGAAATAAAATAAGACATATCTCGGCTGATTTGCAGGCAAATAAACTAACATACTCAAGAGCGAGAGTCGGATGTGAATAGGACAAGGCCCTGTCACAAAATGACCATTATCGTTGTTTATGCATAGGCCTGACGCACGAGTTCCGGTCGAAAAATAAAATAATATTTCAAAGTGCTTCTATTTTTCAACCAATAAAAATGCTTCTCTCATAATTATACTCGTGTCGTTTTTCGAGCCCGTTAAGCCATAAAAAACGCCATAAAAAGGGTCAGATGGGGAAGTACAAAGCAGTCAACGGGAGCCCGGGAAAGAGATCTGTCACGGTCAGTCAGCAGCAGTCAGCAGGAGGAACGCCACGCCAACCAGTGGGAACTACTATGAGAGATCAACCCGGATCAACAGCTGGCTTATGAACTATACCACAAGGTAGCTGTTCCAAAACCATGCGTTCCTATTGAAATAAATCACGTAAATCTATTTCTGCTGTTGTCGTATTTCTGTCTTGCAACCATACGCTTGTCTATAACATCATCAAATATTTGTCAATTGTCTATATTCCTGAGATGAGGTAATGTAACTGTTTACACTATTTACATTGTTTGGACTGTTATCCTCATCTTTATTGTTATATTCACAATGTTTCAGCCAAAGTACACTCTTGCCTTCTTCAGGTGAGATACACTGGAATTTCAAACCAAACTCTTTATTTAGTTCAGAGGTAGATTGTTCTAGTTCCACATGCCATGCCTTTTCTGGATATCTCAGTTTCAGTTATCTCCCTTTAGTAACTTAACTCTCTGGATTACTTGAACCAACGCTTTTATCCACTGGGCCATGTGGAAAAAAGCATTGGTTGAAGTAATCCAATAGTGACTTTACCCAAAGAGTTGTGAGTTCAATACCTGGCTACAGCAGAGGTGAACAAAAACTTGTAGATTTGAGTTACTGAAACTGAGATATCCAGAAAAGGCATGGCATGTGGAACTAAAACAATCTACTCCCATGGAATAAATACAGGGTTCGAAATTCCAATGTATATATTCCCTGAAGAAGGCTGGAGTGTACAACTGCTGAAACATTGTGAATATGACAATAAAGACAAAGGCAACAGTCTGAACAATATAAATTGTATGGATTTGTCAATTATACATTATAAACCAAATATTAATTACTAACTAAACACACCATTGCAGTATAATAGTTGTTGCTTGGTTATTTTTAGCAACATACCAATAGCTATATAGGCTAATTAATGCCAAAACCTAAATATTTTGTATGTAATTTTATTTATTTATAATTGTATATTGGTTTTAATGATACATGTCTTACTAATTAACCCATAGCTGGGGGAAGATGATGTGGATTCATACATCACCTGCACATACAAGCTTACAGCACTTGGTATTTCCAAACAGTCACCCATCTAGGTAGTGACCAAACCCAACTTTGCTTAACTTCGGTGATCGTATAGAAACTGGTGTGTCAGTGTAATGTGGTCATAAGCTTGCAGCATAATGGTTAACCGGTTCACTTTGTAGATCATTAGTACAAAGTTTGATTCTCACTGGGTGTTCCGTAATAAGGCCTTGAGCCAGACTAAGTTTAGTAAATAACTGCTAACAGGTTTTTCTCAGATTTGCTTTAATCCTTTAGATTTTCATATTTTTTTCTAATACTAAAGTTTACTCAATACACAGCTTGAGAGTCATTCAAGGTAGAGGATTACTGTTGAAATGGTTATGGTGAATGTAATATAAAGTGCATGAAGCAGGAACTGGTTGGAAATGTAGATGATGAGGATAGAGGAGGTTAATGCTGATATAATTTGAAGTCAATGCCAAAATGTGAAAAGAATTTCTTGTTTTTACATCTGATTGTTCACCAATCAGATGAGAAATTAAGACAAGTCAAAATTTTGAGAATACTGACAGTGATTCACAAATTAGCAAAACAAAGAGAAGCTGAAAAGAGGAAAGAAATTTTTATCAACCTTAACTTTAAAAAAATAAAAAAGACGATCACAATTTGATAAGAATTCCTTCATTGATTTTTAATTTTTTTTTTTTTGTGACAATATATTTATAAATGGCTCTTAAATTATCTCATTTCTAGTTGATAGATGACTTCAGTGAATCTATATCTGTAGTGGTATTGGAAAGTTCCCAGACTAGAATTTCCAGGCCGACTCTATAAATGATTACATGAGAGATCTGATGAATTGTTTGAAAATGACCTTCATGGACGTATTGTTGAATTTTTTCATCATTTCCAGTTATTTTGCTGAGCCTGAAAACTCATCATCTTTAATTAACACCTGAACTGCACAGCCTTGAAACATTTTACACATTACTTAAAAAACATATGTTCAATCTAAGGAATGTTCATCAAAAGCCTGAAGAAGAATTTGCAGGCTATTGATGCTAGATTAATTTAATTAGTTTCTTCCAATATTTGATGCAGGTACATTGCTTGAAATTGTCATTGTAAAGATTGCAGAGCCATTCCAACACAACATCATGAATCCTAATTTAATAACTGAATATTTTGTACAGTCCAAGAACTATCCTCTCATATTTTGATGAATTGGGAAAGTATTTTTTAAGATTTATTCCAAATCTGAGGCAGAGAATAATATTACTATTATTATTATTATTATTATTATTATTATTATTATTATTATTATTATTATTTTTAAACAACTTTATTTCTCTGTTTATTTTTATTTTCATCATGTTTTTCTTTTATTAATTTGATTCTTTCTTTCTTTCTTTCTTTTATTGTTTTCTTTCTTACTTTGCTTTCTTTCTCCTTAATTGTTTTTTCTTTTTCCTTCCTTAAGTGTTTTTTCTTTCTCCTTCCTTAACTGTTTTTTCTTTCTCCTTCCTTAACTGATTTTTGTTTTTTTTCCGTCTTTTTATTTGTTTCTCTCTTCTTTCTTTCTTTCCAAGCCAGCTATGAGTTAATTCGTATGACTTGTATCAGTAAAATCATTATTATCTCCCAAAAATTTTTACAATTTAAAAATATTTTCTGGCTTTAAATAACCTGCAAAATGTTGATAAGCCATAAAAAATCAATTAGTCAATCAATCAATCTCTCTTGACTATTTCTTTAACTAGATGTATTTTTTTTATTTAGACTGTTTAAAATCCTGTTTAGCTATGCAAAATTTAATGATAAAATATAAAACTTTTATTCAAAATTTTTCGATTTTCTTAAAATGCATTATAAAGAACATTGTGAATATCGTTCTGAAAGTTATTAATCAAACTTTATTTATCATCTAATAGTGAAAAAGTATTTCCTAGTGAGATCAATGTTACTGAATGTAAAAAAAAGAATTAGTGTGAGTTAACATAGAAAAGAAAAGTTGCATAAATATTCACTTATCTACAAACACTTTTCCTTTCTTAGGGTCAATAACCCTATTTATAATCAAGTGTATATCCATACTTCACAGCATGTCAGTGGCTGACACCCACACATGGGATTGATCCAGCTGCACCTGGAATGTACACATGTGGGAGGAAAACCAATGACAGGCAGATATATAAACATGCAGCCTAGCAGGAAGGGAGTCTGTTACATCTGCACTGGGCCACACACACACTGACCAATGGTAACTGACAAAGTTTGGAGATGAATAAAATGTAATTTTATGTATGAGGGATTAAGATTTTTGTTTTCATTAGTCTGATGGTGACAATAATGTCACAATTATAACTAAGAAAATCTTGTTTGTTCTGATGATGGTGTAAATAAACATTGAAATATTCATTAAATCAGTTACTTTCATCATCTATGGATTAAAAATGGATAAGCCTTTTCTGTTTCAGATTGCACAAGTACAATTTAATGTGATTACCATATTTGATGGCATGCAAGATCATCTCTGTACTTCTATTTAACTAGACCACACACAAACCTGATGGATTCCTTCTAAAAACAGTTCATGATACAAAATGATGAGGTAACAATTTATTATTAGTTAGACATTTTAATTTGTATTCAAACACAGTAAAAGAAAGTTTGTTTCACTGGGTTTCATAGTTAACACACTGTGTGAAAATTTGGAGTAATAGCTTAAAACAGGCATAGTCTGTTTCAAAATAAAAGTATATTTTTTTGTTATATATACTTGTTTCTTCCTCACATTTATTTCTGGATATGTAATGGCAGCAAACCAGTGTGCATCTATTTATTTATTTACCATCAAGTCATGTGACACATACAGTTTCATCATCCTTCAAGAAGTTCTTTATGTAAAAAGGTTCTAATGTTATGTAGTAAATTGTCTAAATTATATGTTGTGCTATGAATACTTAAATTTACTTAATAATATTGCTATAATCTATTATGAATGTTTATTATTTCTGACACATATAATTGTTGGGATATAATATGCAAATGTTTCTTTCTATACACACAGATTTGATATAAGAAAACAAATAATGAATTTCCTATTAAAAATGTTGTGAAAACAGAAACTAGTTACTTGTCTAATTTTAATGAACGTTGGTGCTGCACTTGGCAGGTATTCAAGGTACAATATGCTCCTAAATTGGTTGGGGTATTATGTATTGTTTAAGCTGTAAATTAGGAACACACACACACACACACACACACACACACACACACACACACACATACATATTATGAAATGGACAAATTCTGACAATTATTTTTTAAGACATTTTTTTATGTTTATACGTTCTTTTTATAGATACAAATATTTAAGTAAATGCTCTGTTTATAATAAACAGTATTAACAACATTTACTGGCCTGAATGTCTAAGAAATTTTTCATAGAAAATATGCGTCCTCCAACAGGAATCGAACCTGTATCCTATACAGAATCGTCATATATCTTGACGTGCCATTACCGATTGGGCCACAGAGGAGTGTTCGGTTAGCAAGGTCAATTTTACTGTATTTAAACACAATTCTCCATGATTTTCTCTCATACATTCATATCTACTCAATGCATATCGAAATGTAAACAAATAACGTCATACATTATGAAACGGACAAAGTCCGACAATTATTTTTTAAGGCATTTTTTTGTTTATGCGTTCTTTTTATAGATACAAATATTTAAGTAAATGCTCTGTTTATAATGTGTTTACATTTAGATACGCATTGAACAGATATGAATGTATGAGAGAAAATCATGGAGAATTGTGTTTAAATACAGTAAAATCGATCTTGCTAACCGAACGCTCCTCTGTGGCAGGCACGTCAGGCTATATGATGGTTCCATAGCGGATACAGGTTCGATTCCCGTCGGAGGACGCGTATTTTCTATGAAAAATTTCTCAGACATTCAGGCCGGTAAATGTTGTTAATACTGTTTATTATAAACAGAGCATTTACTGAAATATTTGTATCTATAAAAAGAACGTATAAACATAAAAAATGTCTTAAAATATATATATATATATATATATATATATATATATATATATATATACACACACACAAGGTTAGAGTTTTACTATTATATAGATATTGCATTATTATAGGTAAGTTAAAAATACAGACAGGCTATGGCCTCTGGGTAAACATTGGCCTTCCAGATACCTCAAATTTGAATATAAGACTTCAATATTAAAGTACTATGGAGTTAGTCTAGAGACAAATAGTTTGTACCATCTGGGTAAACATACTGAATCAGGGAGGGGAAAAAAAGATGCTGTTAAATATGATTTTTAGAGTATAGTATAGCTGGCCACTCATTTTTGAGGATACATGTCTAGTATGGCTGTTAGCCAATCCCTATTGCAGATGCTTGCTCAGGCGCATTTGTGTTTATTCAACACCTACAGAGACCACCTGTTGTTTAGACTGCAACTATGCTTAGGAGGATGCATATTTTCTGGGAAAGAGCATGTTATCTAGTGTGATCAACAATTTGAACAAGGTCAGCACTCTCAAGCTCTCAGCCATGATGACTTGTGACTTTGTGCTAGCACTGCTATCGATAACTCCCAAGCGTTCCATCTACCCAGTTTCACTCATAAGGCTTATGTCAACTCGTGGTATGGTTTTCAGACACTTTCCAAAGGTGCTGCACACTGGGATCAACCCTTCTAGTCCGATAACATCAAGAACTCTCCTGACTGACAAGTAGACCATGGTAAATTCAAACCCAGGTCTCATGGTCAGAATGGGAATGTTCTAACCACTCAGCCATGTGTCCATATGATTTTTATATGCTGTTAAATATGGTTCCTAAACAATTTGGATCCATTAACACAGCATCTTAGAAAATATGAAGTGGGTTCTTTTTTTTTCTTTTTTTTTTGTGTCTTTTTTTTTTTACCAGAATAAAAATTTCCTGGCTAAAGTGTTAATGATTACTCATTTCAGAGTTGCAAACCACTGATTGCTAACATTGAAATAAATTAATGGCTGCATTCATTTTAGTCAGTTTATTATTTTACGTCATTGTATATTTTATGCTGTGCTTTATTTCTGTCATATAGCTGACTGGGCCTCAAGTGATATTAAGATACAATTAATTTTTGGTTGATGGAGTATCATTTAAAAAATGTCTCTTTGTCTGGCTAAAATCAATACGAAAAATGTTAAAAAGTTTAAAAGAAATCTAGAAAGAAGTGATGATGTTGTGGTTAAAAAAATCAATAAAATTAAAAATTGATCATTTTATGATTAATCTTTTGTCTGGTAAATGTTTAGACATACTCTCTTCTTTTGTTATCATACTAAAACAAGAAATAAAACCCCTAGTATACATAGAACAATAGGTATGTTTATCCACAGGTAAATATAACTGCTTGTGGAGTGTATATGTAAATGGCTCTGTGTAAACTTGTGTGTGTGTGTGTATATATATATATATATATATATATATATATAAAGTAAAACAAACCACTTTAAGGCTCCATGTAATAATTTATTTCACCATAGCCCTTTTAAAGGACGCTGGATCATCAGACTACACTTCCAAAAGGTGAAAAGAAAAATGAAATGAACATTTACACTTTTGACAGGTATTATTAAGTTTATGTAATTTAACAGAGAGGGCAGTGAGGAATGGTGTGACAGACATGATCGAGTTTAGAGAGGGTTTATTTTAATATTTCTATCTATCATACTTAGTATTAGGGGAAGAGGGACCAGACATTGACCTATTTAATCGGTTAACTTAACGGAAGTGATATATTGAAAGGGAAGGGGGAGAAGAGAGAAAAATTAAAAATAAAAAGTTATATATATATATATATATATATATATATATATATATAGTGCTGTTTGATAAAAGTGACTCACCTTATCCTTTGAATTTAGATCAACTTTCCTTACATTAGAGAAGAGAACATTCTTCTAGTCTTCTACGGTGAAATTTTTGTAATAGTGAGCCCATTCAAGTCTCTTTGTTGGCTTTGCTTATTAGCGGCTTAAACCTTCCTGTACAAGATTTGTAGCCTTGTTCTAACAGCCACCGATGGACTGTTGAAGAGGCAAGACTAACACCTTGCTCTTCACTTAGACTGGCTGCAATTTCTTGGCTAGTTATAATCCTATTCTTCGTAACTTCTCTCTTGATTACCCTTCAGTTCTATCATCGATCTTTTTCTTTCGTCCCCTTGTTTCCTTCCTTGGAGCAGGAGTGGCATCATTATGTGCCCTAAGCACTTGAGAGAGTTGATTGCAAGGTTATAGCAATTTCTGCAATTTCTCTCGTAGACTTGCCTGCTTTTGAGAGGGCAATAATAAATGCCTTAAATGGTTCTGATGTGTGTTTGTACCCTTTCATCTGGTTAGTGACTTGAGTGGCTATTTCAAGCTGTTTTTATACTGTATGAGGATTACTGGAATATCCTGGAATACTCTAGATTTAATTTAAACTGTTCTAGAATTCTCTAGAATATTGTTCTGAGTATATTGTAAAATAGTTTTCAATATTTTGTCAAAAGCTCTTTAAATTTACCAGTTTAATCATTAAAATGCGATATCTGAGTCACTTTTTTTGCAAGAGTTTTTTCCTGAATCTCATTTATATCCAAATTTATAATTATCAATAGAATACCTTAGGGTGAATAAACTTTTTTTCCTAGGTGGTCGGGAAGGGGTCTTTATATTAGTAAGATTAAAAATTATTTTAACCCCAAAAACGATTGACAAAAAATATTTTTAGTAAAAAAAAAAAAAAGGTGAGTCACTTTTATTGAACAGCACTGTATATATATATATATATATATATATATATATATATATATATATGTGCGTTTTATGTTGTTTTTTTTGCTACTTATTTAATAAAATCTCACCACGACCATACTTAGTTACCTCCCCTTAAAAAGTGTCAGCGATCACGCATTGACTCGGTGTTCTTCACTTCACAAGTAAGGATTTTAACTTTCAGATGAACACTACAATATTTGTCTTGCAATAAACAATGCCTTGATGATGACATTGTGCTATGTCGAAAGTACTCGGAATAATAGAAATATGTATTAACATGGTGATTTTTTTCTTATCCTTCAATAACAACATCAAAATCTTATCCATGAATATGAAAGGATGCAATTGAAAATAAGTAGATAGAACATGGCTAAATTATTCAATGAAACATGTCTCAATGAAAATGTGCTGCCAAAATATACGAACACACAAATATATATATATATATATATATATATATATATATATGAACAAAGATTATTAACACCTAGTAAAACTTATAGTTCGGTAAATTACTGGAGTTTAATGGATTTAAATGCAAGCAGGTTTTGTAAAAAATGTCATCAATATTAAAAAATAGAACAACAATTGTTAATAGAGACGTGTTCAAAACACTTATCTATTCGATTTCAAGTTTTGCAGATACACCACTTGTCAGAGTCTGATGAATTTATTAACAGATATATTTACATATGTTACATAAAAAAATAATCATTCATAGTGGTACAAATATAAAAAATGGAACAAGGTAAGTTTCAGTGTTATAAAATATTTTAGTATATACTATATTACTTCATGTACAGTGCCACCCCTGAATTATTTTGAGAAAAACCTGACTTTTTTTCATATAACTTATGTATAATGCAACCTCAGCTTCTGATCAATACTAATAGGCCTGCCCTAGTCAACTATTACTGTATACTATAAATAAAGCTACAAGAATTAAAACTCATTGGGTATTTCACCTGGTGCAATCATCATTTAGCATAAATTGCAGTATATCTTGTTAAAATATTTGAAGAATATGTAATGGAGAATTCTAAGATAAAATGATACCAGTAAATGTAAAGAATATGATATATGAAAATAAATAAATGGATGAAGGAAGAATAAGGAACAACTGAAACATGATATAGATATCAGACAAAAGGAATGACGTTTGTAAAGCAATAACTCAGCAATGTAAACATGTGTGAATGAAGATGAACACAAATTGGAGAAAAAAACAACTGAAACATACATGGTATATAGATATAGATATCAGACAAAAGGGGTGCATTTTGTAAAGCAATCCCTCAGTAATGTAAACATGTGTGAATGAGGATGAACGTAAATTGGAGAAAGGAAAAAAATACATTGTAGAATTTAAGGGATCAATGTAGTAAATGATGTTCACCTGTTCATATAGCAACAGAAAGAAAGAATCTAGGCTATGGGAGACAGGTTACAGGAACTTACCTATACTGTTAATGTTAGCCAAAGGTACAATGAGAATGTACGCTAACCAGATAGTGCATGAAGTTTAACCCCTCAAAAAAAAAAACTACTTGTGTATAGTGCAACCAGTCACTGAAAATGTATTATTTTTAATGTCATCAAAAAAATTACTTGCGTAGAATGCTCCTACCATTTTTTGCATAAAAAATGATCATAAAATCTCCTGTTATACACAAGTATATACAGTAGGTTGTTTAAAATTTACTTGACATTAATAATTACTATTTTTCATGTAGCATATAAAGTTGCTCCATAAATTTAATGGATTTTTCTGAACCTGATGAGCAGTGTATCTGTGAAACTTGAAGTTCTAGTGATAAGTCTTTTGAATATTTCTTTACATACCTACTTACTCACTCTCTCTCTCTCTCTCTCTTTATATATATATATATATATATATATATATATATATATATATATATATATATATATAATCTCATAAAGAAATAATTTATACAAAGAATTAAATAGCAATGTTAATAAGATTAATGGTGAAATCACTTGACTAATGAGACATTAACTTAATATCAATTCCTTGAATAATAAGATCCTTATATTTTAGTTGTTGTCAGATGGAAGACATGTCAACCACTTTCAACAATTTTAAATTGTCATGTTCAGGGCACAGTTTTATTAAAGTGGACATCAAGTTCAACACCCAGCTGCAACATTTTGTTTCATGCTTAAACGCAATCTTCAGGTTTTCTGTTGTCAATCACATTCTTAATTTAACCCCACCAACTAATCTCAAAGTGTAATATCAGGAGATCTTGCTGCCGAAATTACTGATTTTACTCCACTGTTTTGTGTTATATCTCAGTTGATTTGGAGTGTGGATATATGCGGTTGTAATCTTCCAGGTAAGCCTATGCTGTTGTAGAATAAATCAGAATAAATATTGTGCTTGAAAATCTTGAACTTGAAACCATTCCTCCTCCCAATATTTTCTTGGATCTTTTTTATTTAAAATAACTCACATCTGTGTAAAATCAAGAATTCATACTTTATTAATGAATTAATTTAAGAGAATTATTGGATGTATCTTTTTATTTAAAATGGTTTATATCACTGTGACATTGTCTCTCTCTCTCTCTCTCTCTCTCTCTGAACAACTGATTTGGAGTTTTGTAGCTCTGCTATAATCCATGGAACATTGATAATAAATGAAGAGAGAGGAAAGATATTGTCTGAATCTGCCTCACTTTAATAAAATCCATTAAGATAAGGAGAAACATTATGTTTTGAAACCAATGTCAGTTTATCTTTATTCTCAGAGAGTTAAACATTTTTTTGTCTTATTTTTGACTTCATGTGTTTGACTGGGTGACTATGATTGATTGACAAACAGACAGTTCAATAAAGATATAAAATACATTCAGTCATATCGATTAAAAAGCAAACCTCAACACAGCATACAAACTAAAGTAAAAATGTCTGTATATACAATGGGGTGATGAAAAGTTCTTGGCCATGTGAAGATAACCCTCTTAGCATTAAAAAAATAAAAATAGTTTTGTGGAAAATTTCAGTTCTGTTAGATCAGTTAATGACATAATAAAAATTAAAATTAAAAGTAACAGAATTTCAATAAGACTTACAAAAAAACAAACTGAATTAATGTCCACCTTCTGCTTATAACAGAATTAGTGTCCACCTAGATGTTCACTTATAAAAGAACCATTACAAAAGTCTTTGGCACTCCGTTTTATACAAGTAGCTAAAAGTGTAGCCTTATGGTGGTTAGGAGCTTATCAGTTATGGATCAGTGGTTTATCTTACAATATTGTCTGTTCCTACCGTATATTTTTATAATTGATTTGGGTGTATATTAGTTTTGTGTTATGATTAAAAAAAAATTGATTTAACATAATCTTTAAAAAAGAAAAAAATCAAGATGTTGCTGTTTCACGCTACTTTAAACAAAATATTGTGAAGGAAATCTCCAACAATATTGAAAAGAACAACAACAGTAGACTGCTCATTCAGTGAATGCAGAATGTTCCCACATAAAGAAATGGCTAATATTGCCATTAGATAATAAAACAATGTCAAACATTAACATCTTAATTATGTTATTATTCTCTCTTGTCAATGTGCTATCCATTTTATCTGTTGCTGCTGTTGGAAATCTTAATAAATTCAATATAAAATCAGTATTTACACTTAATCAATGTTCAATTAAGAAACTATATTTTTTGGAGAATTATTACAGAACAAAAGATTTTTTTTTTCAATTGAATCAATAGATTTAAAAGGAAAACTGTATTTAAAGCAACAGTTGGCAAACTTCAATGAGTTCAGGTGCATCAAATAAATAAAAAAAATGACCCAAATTTCTGGTAAGGTGACATTGATATCTGTTTCATGCCACCCACATATTCCACTGCCCAGTGAAAGAAGGAAAGAGTAAGTGAAAGAAAAAAAGGAAGAATTAGTAAAAAGTATTTGAAAGAATATGTGCAATGTATTGCTTTTCAGCGGAAAAATTAGCTGCGTTCCTGGGATATACAGATGGGAAAGTAATTGCATCCTTTAAGATTTTTATACATCAAGGATGCAGGATGACACAACTATCAGTATCTATCCTTTTTTTAAAAAAAATAATCCCCCATTTACCCCCGGCCAAAATATTGTATCTTAATCAAAAGCCAAAGTTAGAGATGGATGATACATTATACAGATATGTAATATTTGGACAATTTTGTTTTGTAAAGCAATAAAGTAAAAGCAACATGGATTCATCTTCAAAAGTCTAGATGACCAGAGTCTGGTGGCTGATCTCTCTTCTGATCGAGCTCTGCTAGCTCAGTGGCAGGGGAAAAACTGGATGGTCACATTGAATGTATTACAAATCAAATTAATGACATTCATTCATCACAGAGAAGATTCTGAATTTTCACCTATTGCAATGAACCGGGTTTTCTGTCAGGGAGGACTCATGCCTTGAGCACGTATTGTGATTTAAGTTCAACTCTGATCTCTAGGGGAACTCATACATACGATCCATTGCAAAGGATGCAAGTACAATGTTTGGCCCTGACTTCTCCTGCTATCCTCTACCTTTACAAGAGCCAGATTAAGACAAAAATGATGTACTGATACCATATATAGGCATGAGCTACACAGTTTTAATGTTCTACTTCTGATAGTCCAAAAGAGTTTCCACATCCTTGGATTATTTTCTACTCTGCAACCCCATTTCCACAGATGAAATGTAAACTTCTTGCTGCTCCATCGCTATCTACATGGATAGTGTCCAGACAAACTACATTTTTTAATTCTAACCTTCATGGCTAAGTCCCGCCATGCCACACACATTGTAGCAAACTACACTCATTCCCTTCATGTTTCATTGGGGAGTTGTAAGTTTCACTCAAGCTACTTCTTCAAACAAACCATTTTTTTGTGGAATCAATTCCCAAGAAGATGCTTCTTTGATCACTGCAATCTTAACTTCTTCAAGTCTAGGGTTATTTGTTATCTTTTCCATATATTCCCACTAGCAGCATGGCTCAGCGTTGCCCGTGCTTGATTCAAAAATTGTACGACTCATACAGCAATCGCTATCACTTGACTTAAAATATTTTTGCCCTTCCTTGCCTTTAAAGGAGTGCCCTTTGCCGTGCTGATGTTGCTACATGCCTTACTTCTTACCTATCTCACACTGCAAATTTTTTCTAAGCTCTATACTAAACATTTACATGTTACGAAAAAAGAACTAAACAAAATGAACAGCTTTAAAAAAGGACTCGTAACTGGAAAAACCAAATGAAAATAGAATGTTAACAACAAATACTTTTTCACACCCAACCTAGTTCTGCGGAATCAGAATCAACGATGAGTTTAAGCAAGCGAATGAGCCAATTGGAGTAAAGTGCCATGCAGATTTAAATTTTTCCCACTTGTGACGAATGCAGCTATGGATTTTTTTTGCATGCTAGCATGCTTGTTAACATTTGTGTCAGTCAGCTGTTGGCTCTCATGCTGGCCAATAGAATCTTCCTGCTTATTTGTGGCAGCCAGCTATAGGGTCTCACTCTGGCCAGTAGAAAATGGCCGCAAACTACATGAAAACTACTGTACAAGCATGAAAAAATCAATTATTTCCATGGGAGTCGGGAAATGCAAAGTCGGTCTTGGTCTTCCCACTAACTTGGAGCATGTGCATGTAAATTTTGGTGCAAATCCTTCGAAAATTGTGGCCGTGCATTTGTTATACACACACACACACACACACACACACACACACACACACACACATCCTCCCTTTTATAGATAGAGATAAAGTTTACCTTTTACTCTGTAACTCTTCTACATTGAGTGACTCTTTGACCTTATACAGAGTGAAGATTATATGTAACTTTTTCAATAAAAAGCCTTCATGTATATTCATTTTTGCTTGGCCAGAATAATTTACAGTTTTCTCTTCTCATCAGGAAACCACATTTTGTATTCAGCCCAAAGTCACTTTTGTGACAGACATCCTCTTAAGTGGTTTGATATTCATGTCCAAAGTTTAATGGCTTCTAAAATGTGTCATAGAATAGCAACTATAGGAAAGCAGATAGACAAATTTGTGTTTAAAGCCATTTCTACCATCAGAAATAAATTGTATGCTGAACAGGGAAAGAAAGATGTGCTTCTACAAAAGGATGCTGTGAATATCATGGACAGAATATGTGAGCAATGAGGAAGATTTAAGAGAAATTAAATCCAAATGAGAAAAAGACAGATGAAATTTCTTGGGCACATAATGAGAAAAGATGTCTTGGTGAGTTTGACACTCACAAGAGAAGTAAGAGGGGCAGAGGGAAAAAACAAGTAACCTGTCTAACAAGCTTGTGTAAATAGATAGCAGAACAGGAACTAGAAGTAAAAAGACACAGTGATAAATATTACAAAGGATAGGAACTTGTGGAGAGTCATGATCACTTATGTCCTGAAAGGATATGGCACAGAAAATTATCTACATAATGAGGGAAATGTATTTTTTTTTTTTCAAAAATACCTTTACACTTAATTGTAATTTCAGTATTCTGTAAGGTCAGAAACTCTGGACAAGTCACTAAAATATTTTTGATTCAAGAAAAAACAAACAAAAAATAATCGTAGTTATTCATCTATAATTTGCATATTTTTCCCCCTTGAATTTTAAGCTTGAAAGTTAGAGGTGTATTGTATATATAAGAACTAAATACTAACTTTTCTTCTTCCTGTCATGTGGATCAACATATATTTGGTATGGACTATATTGAATCAATTGCTTCATCTACTGCAAAGAAAGTTGATTCACTGTGTTATGCAAGAAAATTATTCTCATCGGAATCCATCTTGCACATTTATCCATGCATTGAATGCGGTTGCCATATCTGGTCTTGTGCTCCTGCCACACATCTCTAGATTTTTTACAGATTGTTCTTTGGATTTTGTCATGTAATCAGTTCTGACCAGGCATCTTGACTTAAGTCACTTTCCCATCAATGTGACATGGCTTCCCTCTGTCTTTTTTTACAAATTGATGTGGACCCGAAGTAGGGGCCACGGAAGGAAAACACGGAACACGGGTTAGAGGTAAGAAAGATATATTAAACAGAAAAGTTACAAAGAATAGTGTAAGAGTAAGCAGAGCTTACTATCCAGTGGTGTCCGATATTGGTATCGTACGCGGCTGCGCATTACTAGTGCTACTCCCATGATACTACCATTCACATAATAATATAGTACTGGGAGAGTCCATGATGTAGGAAAGTGTCGGTCTCACAACACAAATGTTTTTATAGCAATTTCTCTGATGAGCTTTTTTACCTGATGCCCTGACTGCATGAATTTAAGCATACCTCTAGACTTGCAACAATGTCTTACCATTTTATTGTTAAACTAGTTCAATGCAGCCACCACTTCTACTCTAACAATTTCTTTTCTCTCACTTCTTACCTGTGGAACTTTTTTCCAATTTCTTGCTTTCCAGATAATTACAATCTTCAAAAGTTTAAATGCAATGTCAATCACCATCTTCTGTCTTCGTGAACTCTGTTCCTTTTTTGCTCTTTCTTCAAACCTCCCCAAAATCAATCTTCTCATTCATTTTCTCTCCCTGTAATACCCCTGTGATTGAATAACATTATTGTCTTGCTTGAGGTGAAATGATTTTAAAAAAATAGTATAACCAAAATTAAGTTACATCTATATATTTTTCTTGTTGTTCACACAGAACAAGACCTAAGAGCCACTCAAGGTAGAGGATTACTGAATAAGGTTGTTGAAAGCGGGGATAATGGTTGACCTGAATCTTGACGATAAGGTTATAGTGTTCGGGGAAACATCCCCCTCAGTAGTCTGTTCAAACAAAGTTACAGTTTTCAGAAAGAAGCTGTCTAAATGGAACTTCTTTGAGAAAGAATTTAGAAAGAATTAATAATGCAGTGTGCTAAAGCTTAAATGATGAAAAAGTGCATACATATACTTTTATTAATTTATGTAGATTTTTGTTTTTAATTACCAATGTATATATCTGTTTTTATTTAAAATAAATCACTTCTTTGTTTTTTAATGTTTTCATACATAGAACAGGTAAATCCAATAACTCTGTAACATTTAGGGATTCATTTTGCATTTTATTGATATTATGAACATGAACCCTCTTCTAAAATGATAACAGATCAATATTTTTCAATATGACAAGTACCATGCCCTGAGGACAGTTTCAGTAATGCTACTGGCAAAAATTGTTTCCAAGAAAATCTTTCCCTATTTAAAATTTGGGCACTCACTATTTTTAATGCGTGGACTAGCCTATTTAAGTAATACCAAAAAATGAATATGTTTCTGTGGATTTGATCTTGATGTAGGTAAGTAATTTTGCAAGGTTGTATTCGACTAAATATGAACAAGTTGAAGCAACTCTTAACTTTAGGTGGGGAAGTTGTTCAGTTAGAAAAAAAACAAAACAAATTAATGCTTGTATTACAATAGTATCTTAACATCATAAAACATTTAGATGACACAGTGTTGATAACAGACACAGAAAGGACTGAAAATCAATAATGAGAAGAGAGAATATAGGCTTATCAACAAGAGGAACATCCTAAGATGTGAGCTGTGACTTAGAGATAGCAAAAATAAACAAGTATAGAAAATTAAATATCTGGTAAGGGTTTTAACGGGAAATGGAAAATATGATGCTGAAATCTGAAGGCCTATTGGAATGATAAAAATACCTTCTAAAAGCTAAACTATAAACAGGAAAAGTTTCCTGAGGAACAAAGAGTGCTGAACGGTTACACCAGTGCTCCTATATAGCAGTGAATTAACAGAAATGTGCTTTTACAGAATGATGCTGAGAATACCATGGACTGAACATGTGAGTAACAAGGAAGTTTTAAGTGAAACAGAAACCAAAGGGACACTTGTACTTAGAATCGGAAAGTGATAGTTGAAATTTTTAGGACATATAATGAGGGAAGAGAGAGTGGAGATTTTGACACCCACAGGATGTATAGGATGTCAGAAGGACTGAGGGAAACAGTGAGTAGATAACTTAACAAGTTTATAAATGGCAGAACAGGGACTTTATGGTGAAAATACAAGCCTTACTAAGAGCTACAAATGATAGAAAGTTGTGAAGAGCCAAGATCATACACATCCTGAAGGAACATAGCATATATAGAAGAAATATTATATCATTCTATTTTAACTGATATAAAAATATTTGAAAGTACTTTCATTAAAATTACTGAATTTTAGTGACAAGCAATATAATAATAAGGGGTAAAGAGTTTTGCTTTGCCATTCAAACTAAACATTTAACATTTCCAACATTTTCCCTTTGAATGGTCAATCTTTTCAATTACACATATTTTTTCAAGTCTGTCTAATTTTTTGTTGACTTGATTCAATACTGAGAATGGTAAACTACATTTCTGTTCAAACACTTGCATCAACCCTTTTTTCACTTGAAATTTTACTTGAACTGTGGAAAATCAACCCAACTCATCCAAGAGAACATTCAGAAAACACGTTGTAATGGAATGTCCCACACTCCCTATCCACCTATGTGGACTGACTATATCAGTAGCTGTATATAGTGAGCACAGGATATACCTGCAGGTTTGCTTTGGGAATATCTAGACTGCCACCCGATTCCCTGTCTTTCAGTAACGTATTCTCTTTTACAATAATTCTCTCTTCTTTCATCTATGCACGTGTTGCTGTTCCTTCTCTCAAGTACCACTTTTGTCTGTAACCTCTTTAAGAATACAAAAAACATTTTTCAATTCTTCCTTTAAATTTTCACAGTTTTTTTAAACTTGTTACTTGTTCACTTACATTTTTTCAATATTTATAGGTAAATGCCACAGCTCAAACAATTCCATCCAGTCAGTACCAAGTAACTTTGTAGAATTTTTTTAACACATAAGCCTTACAGTATTTTTCATGTTCTTCTGGTGCTAACTTTCTAAACAAAAGTCATTTTTTTTCTTGTCTTCCCAGTCGCTGCAATCTTCTTGGAAAATTTACTGGTATCTTCTAAAATAAGCAGAAAAGGCAATTTCATCATCTGAATTGTATGTGAATTCAGGTATGGCCTTTGCCACCACATTGGAAGTGATAGAACTTGGGGAATTTTCCATTTTCTTCCATATAATTTAATTAAATTTAGTTGTTGTTTCTGGAGTTATAACAACTGCTGTTGTTATATTTTTACCACTTGGGATAATAATTCTTCCATATTTGAAGAATATCTGTTTTTTTCTTATTCCTCTTTCTTCTTTTTTACACACACCAAAAAGAAAAAAATTAAACCAATGTAGTTCTAATTTCTCGTTGTTACTGTTAACATGTGCGCTGAAGCAAAAAAAAGTATTTTTTTCATACTCCGTATGAGTTTCAATCCCTTACCACCACTGTTATAACTCACTTCTAGTGGTTATAATATTGTGTCTTGTTTAGGCTACTTGCTGTGACATTTGTTAGAAATTCTCCTGACTGACTCCAAATCACTTGGAGTTCTTTATTTAAGGCATCTTGCTTAGTACATTTCTGTTTACTCCGCGACAATGACTATGTAGGAAATGTATTTTGATACTCTTGTTAGCACCAGATCCTGTTGACTAGTTCCCTATAGTAATCTGTCATGCAATTAACAAGAAAGATTTTTTTTTTTTTTTTTACTATAGCAACAAATGAAATCATGGCATTTGATTCAGTCACATTCATACAGTTGACAAAGTTGTTATCCTTGATGAGTTTTTGAATGTCAGGTCCACATCATTTTCTTTCTGTTTTTCTATGCTGAGACCAGGAAATGAATGCACAGCGAATATTGATCTTCCTTGTCAAGTACTTTCAAACTGCTACGCAACTCCTAATTTGGTATAGAGAGTTGGGAAGGTGATTTTGTCTTTGGGAACATTTTTCTCACCAACTTTCATTTCTACCCTGACTGGCTATTTACTTCGATCCCTGTGTTTGATCTCTCACTATATTGTCCTATAAACAAAGCAAGCCTGATTGCTGCCTGAGTAAAACATTAACTATTTTCAGGTCAACACAAGCATTTGATTCAGTAACAGTCATAGAGTTGACGAAGTTGACATCCTCTGTGAGTTTTCGAATGTCAGCTCCATCAGAAATACCTCGTTTCAGATTTTCTATTCCGAGACCAGGAAATTCACTGCAAAATGTACTGAAAACATTGGCCTTCCTTGTTAAGCGCTTTCACAAACTGCTACGTGAGTCCTAATTTGACATGGAGATGATTTTTGTCTCTGGGGACTAGCGGATCAGTTAGGATGTTTTTCTCTTCGACTTTCATTTCTACTCTGACCGGCCATTCTCTTTGATCCCAGTTTTGATCTCTCATTCTACTGTCCCATAAATAAACGAAGCATGGAAACTTTGTATATCCTGATTGCTGCCCGAGTAAAACGTTAACCATTTTTAGGCAAACACAAGTCATCCAATGATGATGAAAGTAATTTATTCTTTCCATTACTTCTTTGATAGGTTCTTGTTTTTCTTTCAGTGTTGTCACGTATCCAATTGCGATCTATGTATATACATTCGTAAAAAATAAATTTTAAACTAAAATTTGAACTATGAATGAATAGTCTCCATGAATTTGTATCATAGTCCTGAATACCAATATACAGTAAAAGTTCTTCAATCTCATTACAATATACAAGTTTGTTGGTTTGAATGAAGCAGGAGACAAATTCAGCATCTCTATTGCTAAAAAAATGTAACTTTTGTTCCTTCCTTAAATAGATTTTTTTTCTTCAGTCTCAAAGCTAAGAGTTCTGCCAATTCTTTTGATAAACTCAAATCCATGATTAAGTCAATCAGCACTTCTTGAGCAGTTAGTTTTGGTTCATATGATAATCCCTCAAAATTAAAGCTTCCTCTGAGAAATGAATAAATAAGCTTAAAATAAGACTATTTTTAAGGTGTGTCTGACTATCCATCTAAAATTTATATCTCTAAGTCTATTTAAGTAATCTCCCTTTGGAAAGAAAAAAAGAATTGAAGAATTCATTGGAAAGTCATTCAAACCATCCAACCAGATTTTATTTACCCAATAATATTTTTCTCTTCCTTTAAAAGAACAAAACAGCAGTTGTAAAATAAAACTTACCATCTAAACAACATTTATCTACCTATCATCCACTTGGATAAAATTCTTCCTTTGAACAAAACAAAAAAAGTTAAGTTGTAAATAACCATTCTTCTTCTATCTGATTTGTTTTATAATGGCTGCCATAATCTTTTGACTCAAACAAGACTGTTATTTTATTCTAGACATTTTATTTCAGTCATAGAAATTACAGTTTGAAATATCATTTTGTTCTTTTATTTTAATATATCCATTTATTTTTGCTTCTCTTATTCCTTGTAAAAAAACAAAAAAAATGAAAAACAAAAACATTCCACACAAACCTGGAGAAATAACATCTGTTATTTTAAACTGAGAAAATCTACAAGGGAAATATATCTTGTCTGTAATTTGTGGCATTCACTGTTATTTTCGTAAAGAGTTTTTTTTTAAAGCAGCTCATATTGGAAGCAAATAATCATTTCTGTTTCATGAAAGTTTTATCAGCAAAGCACCATTTCTACGAAGGAGAGAATTTAATTGGCCTTCTCTTTGATAAGTTTATATTTATGCACTGGTTCAATATTTGTCCGTCTAATAATCTGTCTTCCTGACAGTGAATTTAATTCTCCAATTTATGTCTACCTGAACTTTCATATATTTTCCTGCATTTTTAACATTGATAACCTCACTTTTCATAAGTGTTTTCTTATGTCTGTCTGGAATTTAAGGTAGTGTGCTGGTGTATTATAAGTGTGTCTATGTTCACATGTAAACAATTAAAGAAGCAACAAAACTTGGGTTTCTTTTATGAATTGTTTATTCTTGGTTTTTTATAGTAACTGTAAGGAAACAAAGTTCTCAATGTCTCTTGGGCATGTCTGTTTTCTTCTTTTTTTTCTGGTTCAGAAATAAGTTAGGGGAAGTAATGGTAAGCATGGTTATAATGGTTGAGCTCAAGTCAGCCTTGCACAGAGTTGGAACAACCAAAGAATGGTTGTACTTACTTCATTGTGGAGGTTTAGCAAAACACATCTGAATGTTACACATTGTGGTGTGGAAGAGAGTTCAGTCATCAGTCGACCAAGGAAAAGAGATGTTCCTCAATGAGGACGTCTTCGTCCATGCATGCTGTATTTTATAGAAAGAGGGAGAAAGAGAAATTGAAGGAAACGGTTGTCCTTGTATAGACCTTAAACAGTACCACCTAATGGGTGTTCAGTTAAGCTAAGTGAGATAATGAAATACCCGTTTTTTTATTCCTAGCATCATCAGAAAATGTATTACTTTTTCTTTCTTTCATTCATTATTATTACTATTTTATTTAATTTTTCCACATATGCCTTTATAGCTGTTGCCTGTGTAATATCCACGTTTATAGAAAAGTGCAATAAAGTGCATAACTTAGAGAAATGGATTGTCAAACAATTTTGAATTCTTGCTGTGAATTTCCCAGTTAGTTTTACAAAAATTATTCTGTTTATTTCCTCTGTTATCTTAGCTAAAGTCTTATTACTGGAATGCCCAGTGAGAAACAGAAAACGTATGTGAGTAATTCATTCTGCCATCATCACCTTTGCATATTATCTTATTTTGTTTTATGTGCCATGTGGTTATTGAAACCAGGACTTAATCGATCATGGCTCTCCACAACTTCCTATCCTTTGTAGCTCTTAGCAATGCTTGTCTATTTTACTATCCCTCCCACTGTCAATTCTGCTAACCATTTTATACAAGCTTTTTAGATTGGTTACTCACTACTTTTCTCTCTCCTTGCTTTCAATATGTCCTGTGTCAGATTTTCAAGGCTGCCTTTCCTAATTATGTGTCCCAGAAATGTAATTGCTCTTTTTGCTTATAATTTCCTCTTTGTTTCCATTTACCATAAACTTCTACATTACTTAAATGCTCCATTCGCATAACTTCTATAGAGCCATACTTCTATTGTTTCAAGTTTCTTATTCATCTGTGAGGAAATTGGCCAGCATTCACTGCCATGTAGAAGGACTGAAATTACACAGTAGTTCTGCACTCTTCTCTTTGTTTCTAATTGTTTGTGTTTTTTAATACTTTACTTAGTTTTTGATAGACTTCTTTTGCTATCCCAATAGACCTTCAGAATTCAGTGTCACATTTTCTGTCCTCTGTTAAAGCGTTTCCCAGGTTTTTAAATTTTGATATTTACTTGTTTTTGGCATCCCCAATCCATAGTTTGCGTTTTGGGCTGTTCCCCTTGCTGACAACTCTTCATTGTCTACTTAAAGTTGATGTTCAGTCATTTCTTCTAACTTCCATTTACTACATTCTGTCTGTGTTCCTGCAGTTTCCTTTCTGTTTTTGCCATGGACAATGTCATCTGCATTACTTTTGTTGTTATGATTGTGTCCACCAATTTTGCTTAGCATCCTATATTTTGTGCTACTCATTGGCATTGCTTGCTGTTACTTTTTTCTATATGGTAGAGAATGGTGGACAGTCTTCTCACAGATGCAGAAGAAAGGTTTTTTCTATCAATTTACTCCAAGCAAAGCAATAGAAACACTAAGTTGCAAGGAGCTACTGAAAGAGGAGAAGGAAAAGACTTTAGAAGGAACTAGAAACTCAATAATAGTATAAATTTCAGAGTTTGGGCAGAGACACTAGAAGTATAGAGTTGGAGTAGAATTTAGATGGAACTGGAAACCCAATCTTGAATAGGAAACAAAGGCTAAAAAATTACTTGTGTTCAAAAGATCAGTTAAGAATGTAGACTGGACAACAGGTGAACCTATATATTCTTATTGTGGAAAAAAAATAAATAGTAAAACTTTCAAAATTTAGGCAGAGACAAAGTGACAGATATGGTTCTTTCAACAAATGCTGAAAATACTATGGAGTAACAAATGAATTTTTAAGGGGGATAGAAACAATAAAGAAACTGCTGTCAACAATGAGAAAGGCACAGCTGAACATTTTTGGGATAAATAATAATGAAGGAAGGCTTAGAGAATTTAACACTCACAGGACAAGAAAAGCAGACAGAGAACAGCAAGTTAAGTATTTTTATGAATGGATGGCCTTCTTGGTCTCACATCTTCAACTGACTTGAAGTGGAACAACTACACTGAATCAATAGCTGCATCTACTGTAAGAAAAGTTGGTTAACTGTATCGTGCCAGAAAATTTTTCTCATCAGAATCGATCTTGTACATCTAAAAATCTACCATTTGTCTGTGTATTGAATGCTACTTCTATGTCTGGTCTGGTGCTACGACTATTCATCTCTATGTTCTTGACAAATTCTTAAGAAAGATCTGTAATGTAATCTGGCATCTAAACTTCAGTCATTTTCTCAATGATGTGACATGGCTTCCCTATGTCTTTTCTCACACTTCCTGCCTGTGGAATTCCCTTCTATTTACTTGCTTCCCTGATAACTACAATCTTCAAAAATTTAAATGCAACATGAATTGCCATATTCTATCTTCTTGATTCCCATCATATTTTGTCCTTTCTACAATCCTCCCTATACTCAGTCTTTTCTTTCACTTTCACTCTCTGTAATTCCCAGTGAAAGATACCTTCTGAAAACTAAAAGTACTAAGAAACCGGAAAATTTCATTAAAAAAATACCAAGCTACTATATAATATCAATCCTTCTACATGAGGTAATGAACAATGATTCTACAGAAGGATGCTGAGAATATCATGGATAGAGCTTGTTAACAGCAAAATTCTTAAAGAAAATAGAAACAAAAAGACACATACTTAGAATCAAAAAGTGGCAGCCCACAATGAGGAAAGAGGGCTTGGAAAATTTAACACTAACAGGATATCTAAAAAGCAAAATGGACAAGGCAGTGGTCCACTTACCTGATGAGTTGTGTGAATGGATGGCAGAACTGGGATTGAGAGATTAAGATAAAAAGATAAATATTATTAAGAACTAGAAAAAATAGGAAGTTGTGGAAAACCATAATCACCCACATTCTAAAGAGACAGAGAACATTGAAGATAATAAAACATTGTTAAAGCCTCAGTCAAATTTAACACTAACAGCTAAAGTGGCTTCCAAAATGTAAGTAAAGTATCAAGAAAATTTCATTAGAAAAAAGAATACCAAACTGGTATGTAATATCATTGCTTCTATATGGTAGTGAATGCTGGACAATCTCCTCACAGATGAAGAGGCTTGGGCAGTAGAAATATGGTTCTACAGAAGGATGCTGAGAATAACATTAACAATGTGTGTAAGGAACAGAGAAGCCTTAAGGAAGATAGAAACAAAACGGAAACATTCATTTAGAAAGAGACAGATTAAATTTCGTGTAAATAGGAAAGACATCTTGAAAAAATTGATACTTGCAGTACAGCTTGAAGGCAAAAGGGACAGAGGAGGCAGCCATCTACCTGACTAGCTTGTTTGAATGGATGACAGAATTGGAGGTAGGAGGAATGGTAAAAAGACAAATCTATCTCTCCTAATCCCTGTTCTACCATCCATTTATACAAACTGATTAGGTAGGTTACATGCTGTTTTCCTCTGTCCCTCTTGCCTTCAATATGTCCTGTGAGTATCAAATTTCCTAAGCCCTCTTTTCCCATTATGTGCCCTAGAAATTTCAACAATCTCTTACTGATTTAAAGTATGTGTTGTAAGGTACAGCAAGAGCATTATGAGATTGGCAAGGAAATGCATAACTGATTACTCTCCCAATAACTACAGGTGTTGTGATGTGGGGTCTGGCAAGATACAATGCTTAACTAAACCAAGTCAGTCATGATAGTAGTATTCAATACTCAGCTAGACAAGTCATTGCAATGGTATTATCTCTTTCTTTCTAGACAATTACCTAGCAGGTAGCAGGTGAACGATGTGGCTAGCCTGCTGCCATTGTACCTGGAGGAGGACACACTAGCCGTCTACATGGAAATGGAGGAGAAAGATCAGAGAGATGTTGTTGAGATTGAAGCCAGGCTGAAGGAGGCATTTACGGTCGATGTGTTTTCAGCGTACAGAAAACTGACCATTGTCAGGTGGACCAGCAAATGTGTGGATGTCTATGCAAACAAAATAAGGCAGCTTGTTGGATTGGCTGGATTCGAGGGAGCTGAGATGGAAAGGCTCACCAAATTAGCCTTTGTCAAGGGGTTCCCTGATACAACCTCTGACAGTCACTGAATGTTGAAGCTCTGACTATAGGGGAGTTATTAGCAAGGGCGAGAGTGCTGACAACAACCGGAGATGAAAGTCAAGACCTAGTTGCGGCTGTGCACCCACCCCATAGTGATGACGTGTCTCCCACCAAGAGTGGCCCAATCACCAGTGTGACATGCTTCAGGTGCAGCAGCAAAGGCCATATAGCAAAAGACTGCCGGAAGGGCAGAACACACTGCTATCAATGTGGGAAGGTTGGACACTGGGCTTGAGACTGTTCGGGAAATGCAATGAAGAAAAGCAATGCACCCGGGCCAATGATTGGTGCCATCCATGTGGACGAACTGGATGCAGACCAAATCATGTCCATCCACAGGAACAGTGGTCACCCAGGAGTGTGGCACAATACTTACTTTGCCAGGAGAATCTGCCCGTCAATGACAAAAGCTGCTGTTAGATCAGCTATATGGACATGTGAAGAATGCCAGTCTATAGACCCCACACCAAGTCACTGGGAAAAAGGAAAGCTTGAGGTAAGCGGGAACTGGCAGAGACTGGGAATGGATATCACCCACTATGGTGCCCATTATTTCTTAATGCTGACGAACTGCGGCCCGTCACATTTTTCAATCTGGAAACAATTGGCAAGACAGGACTCAGTGGCTGTGATTCACCAGCTGAAAATGGTGTTCTTCAAGTGGGGCCCACCTAACGAGCTCCCCACAGACAACATCTCAGAGCCTTTACACATGAGTGGGGAGTCAATTTGCGATTCTGTTGCACATATGCCACAGCTGGGAATGGGATAGCAGAGCGATGTCACCACACAGTAAAACAAATCGCGGCCAGGATGCACTGTTCCATACAGGAAGCTGTCTACTGGTACAATGTCATACCAAAAAACAATACATCACCCTGCCAACAGGATCCACCAATACGAACTGAGGGTGAAAGGGGTTGGCATCCTGATGAAGTCTTCAGATCCCAGGCATGGCTCTTACCAGTGAGTTGGTGCACCACCAGGTTCAACGGGGTCGGGTGACAAAAATGATCAGCTGCAGTCATTTCTGGTGGACAGAATGCCCCGCCACATTAAGGATCTGCATCCGCGCCACAGTTTCATCGTGTCCAAGGACAATTCCGATGACACATCTGAGAGCGGAGCAGAAAGTTTGCTGCTTGACGAGGAAAGTGCAGTGTGTGTCAATCCACTCGAGAGGGAGTAGAAGCAGAGCCCCCTCCGACAATCCACCCAAGAGGGAGCAAGACCAGTGCCTCCCTCCCTGCTTTTGCAAAGAAGCACCCATCAAAAACGACTGTCGCAGGGCTGCCACCTTTGTGATCATGAGATCAGGGAGAAGTGTGATGACAGACATGACTTACCTCAGAATTCGAAACGAGCACAAACGTGTCTTGCCTGCAAAGTGATGACAAAAAGAAATGTGGCCGCTATTGAAGACGCAATTTATGCGCGCATATCTCATCCAAAATGAGACAATATTTGCACACATGCAAATTTTGGCCATATTGTAATAGCATAAATAGTGGGGTGCCAGCAGTATGACAGAACCGAAGTCATTTGGCAGACAGTGTGCAATAGAGCTGGACATACAGATTGACAGACAGACAAAGAGGAAGTCGAAGTGGGCGCGGCTGAGCTGGTGTCTATTTCACAACTGCCCAGTGTAAAGGCTGAGAAAGGGAGCCACGCAACCCATTTCCTTGAGGTGACTGAAGAAGAAGAAAAAATAGCTGGCCCGCCGGCGAACACTGCACTGCACTTTTGACCCCCCCTCTCACCCCATTTTTTTCTACAGAAAGAATTTCTTGTGTGTTACTTTGGAGCATATGTGGTCCTTTCTCTGGTGGTGGTCAGCTTTGTCTGAACCCATGTGGTTTTATTAACCAATGAGAGACTGCCTAGCATCATTTGACCAATCTTTATATATAGAAGTAGATGAATTTTAGAAACCCAACAAGACGTTAGGCATCTGTGAGTAGATTGAGATCTATCAGCTATTTATGTTTGTTTTGAATTTAAATTATATTTTCAGCATTTTCAGTGGAATTTTGACCAAACTAATGCAAAAACAATAAATACATCATTTTCTTTTCATGTTCAAGATGATTAGTATACATTGTTTTAAGTTAAATTCTCAAAGAGATTGATATAGAATTAACAAAAAGGACACTTTAATAATTTGGAGTGAGTAAAATATTTTTGTGCAACTATTATAATAATATATTAGAACATTATTAAAAGGTTTATTCTAAGATTGTTTGAAAAATAATGTCTAATCTAATATAAAAGACTGATAGTAAATTACTGGTTAGTGATACAGACTGTGTTGTTTCTGTCTTAATTTCTGAGATGAAGAGTTATCATTAATTACACTATTTATATTCAGATTATTGTCTTTGTTTTTGTTGTAATTATTGTAACACTTGTCCTTTGATAATAGCCTAGTGGATTAAAGTGTTGGTTCATGAATTTGGTGATATAGTAATCATGAGTTCAATCCCTGGCTTGGGCAGTGTGTACTTGGATTCAGTGGAAACAGTGAGCGATAACTAATTAGGAAGAACAACTAGATTAGGCAGCCCTAGACATGGGCAGTGGAACAAGAACTCCCCCCCCCCACACACACACAATAAAGGGTTCAGTTCAGAATTTCCTGTAGTGTCAGGATTTTAAATCTAACGGTTATGGGAAGTGGAAGGTAAAAAACTATAATGGCAACCATTAGCGTTTGAACTGAAACTTGGAGCAGAGAGAAAGAAATGATAATGAATTCTTATTTGTAACTGATGTAATCTTGCAGTGGAAATCATTTGTGTCAAACTGTAGTAAAAAAAAAAAAATGTTGCCTCCAAGTAATTCTCCTTGTAGAAGTAACAATAGAAAATAAAGAGTTAAGACTCTTATTAACAGTTTCCATAACCTGTAAGCTTCGAAAGAGATAGCAAGGTAGAAAAGAAAAAAGAAAATACAGCCTTTGGTTATTTTAGCATTTTATATATCTCTTTTTAAATGCACATGCAAATTTTGACTTCTCTCCAATCAGATGGTGGGGTCGACTGTAACTCATTTCTATAAATTTTCTGTGAAGATGAAATAATATCTTTTAGTTTTATTTTCATCACAAGATAACAGTTAATACCCTCATTTCTCCCTTTTCACAAGAGTTTCAATAAGGTAAATGCACAAAGTTTCTACATAGGTTATCCAGACCAACATATACCTGATGGAGGCCAAAAGGCACATGGCCCAAAATGTGGTGAGAACAACAATAAAGATGAGGACTGTTCTGTTAGACAATATAGAAACCGTATTGTGTAGCGTTTTGTATTTGTTTTGTCCATTTTCTTAGGTTAGTTACTTTTTAGATTGGTCACCATTTTGACCACTTCCAGTAGCTCTTAGCATGAGAAACCGACACAATAAAGGCATCACACCAAGTAGCTTTATCATCCTGATTTCACACCCAAAGTTAAGCATCATCAGTTTGTAGCTTTTGTTAATTTTCTCTTTACATTTGTCTATTTTATTTCTCTGTTATTATTTGTTTAATATAACCTTATTTCACATGTCTGTTTTTTATGTTCACATCTCTCTGTGTAGAACCCTTTCAAAATTTGCCCATGTACACTTTTGCAAAATGTAACCTTATTGTAACTTACTTTTCCATGAACTTACTGCAGTATTGGAATGTATTCTCATAGCAAATTACATACATATTGATGTACATGAATTACTCGCTACCTGCTTTTACTCATTTATTAAACAAAAAATCTCAGTTGCATGTTTAAGCCTCTGGCTGCTTTTGTTATTGCTTGTTACCCTTGTTTGTTTGTATTTTCCAACTAACTAGTCTTATTTATATGTATTTATTTTTCTACTACTTTTACCCTTTTTTGTTCTTAATAAACCTACCAATATCCAGGAATTTATCTTCTGAGTTTTAGTTGCCTTAAGGTATTTATCTGGCTGTCTTTGAGATTATGCACGTGTATGACATGGATACGTATTCTCAGGGGGCAGAACAGGGACAATAGCCCAAATATAAATAGTGTGAATAAGACTGGGCAATTTTGTTCTACTGATGTAAGGCGAGAACACAGACAAAATTTAGCCTTATGTGAACTTATGAAAGATTATTTTTTACCTCAGTGATTTATGTCTATATTATATTTTAATTTAATTTCCTTAAAACTTTTTGTTTTCAGTATTTTTTTAAATTCTCTTTTTAAGATTGATATATCCAAACTTAAAGAATTAAATGATGCCCATTTTCTAGGAAACATTAAAAAGATGAAGATGTTCCTCTTTGTTGCTGTTTGCAAGGAAAATCTAACTCAAAGCTGGAGATAGAACACATGCCTTTGCCATGAAGTATCCAAAATCTTCTGTGAGTGATGAAAAAAGTAGATTAAAACAAACGCCTTAGCTATGAAAGATCCAAAAGTTGCCTCTTTGACCTGAAGGCATTCCATAATCTTCCAGAACACTGAACAAAGGTTATCCATTCCACAATAACAAAGCATCAGTGAGGTTTTGGGCAACTTCAAAGAAATATAAAGTCAACACAAATGAAAATTCTTGGAACCTGACATTGTGGAAAACAATTTTTCTAGATTCAAACAACTCTGCATCCAAATGCTAGAATTCCCCAAACAAAAACCCACTCTAATGTAAATAACGATGATGATAATAATGTTGGATGCCAAAAAATCCTGCCAGTTGATAAAATTCAGGAAGTACTTTGGGTATCCAAAGTAAAATTTTGCTAATTAAATACATAAGTAAACTGGTTTCCAAACAAGGTTATAGGTCTAGGTTTGTCCTGCTACTTACCCATATCTGGAAGGAAAAGAAATGCATTTGTACCTTTCCTAAGGGTATTTGCATGTAAGTAAATGTAAAATAATGCAACTAGAATTAAACCGCTATGATTTCTCAATCTGAGCTGATATCCAATACACCATCTGCACATCAACACACACACACAGATATATATATATATATATAGACTCGGGTTTTAGCTCAACATACACACGAAGAAAGAAAGAGAAATACTGGATTTTAAAATTAGACACATATAAACTAGGGTTAAACAAAGACTTGGGTATTTTAAATCTGTATAAATATTTCAATAGTTAAAGCATTTTTTTAGATATAGTTAAAAAACCTTTTTAAACAACATCTAAAATACTATCGTTAGATTTACGTTAAAAAATTCAAACACAGTTGCATTCCACATCACGTGATGTCCGCGTCCCATGACGAATGCTAATTGTAAACAAACTCCCAAATACAGTTATTCAATTAATTTCTGAGGAAGGACCGAGGTGGTCTGAAATATCAAATATATAAAAACATATAAATAAATACTTTCACAAAAAAAGCACCCAATTTTTTTCTTTTAATTTGCAACTTTTCAGTTGTTTTATCCATATTATATACATATCAAGAAAGTATACGTGGCTTCTCATTATGCTATATATATATATATATATATATATATATATATATATATATATATATATATATGTCATGTTGTTGAGACAGGATACATGGCGCCACAAACTATGGTAATAAGTATTTTGGGATTGTATCTTGGAATGATGAAGGATTTGTAGCTATATGTTTATAAGGACTTTTGAACTTGATTTGCTGTGAGGAACCAGCCTCCAAGTTTGTAAAAGTATTTTTAACACACCCTGTGTATATATATATATATATGTGTGCATGTGAGTAAATATATATATGTATGTATGTATGTATGTATGTATGTATGTATGTATGTATGTATGTGTGTGTGTGTGTTGATCGATGACTGGCTTTATGAAACACTGTTGCTCACACAACAAATGAATGCAGTGTTGTGGGGTGGGGGTATTAACTGGTGTACTTGGATATGTCAGTGATGGTCATACTCGCTTTGTGAGTCAACAACCTCTACTATATCTGTATATGTGTATATATGCTGTATATATGTATGTGTGTATCTATATGTGTATATATATATATATATATATATATATATATATATATATATGTATAAATGTGTGTATATATGTGTAAGTGTATGTTTGTATATGTGTGTGCATGTGCACATTTATATATATATGTTTATGTGTGTGTTTGTATATATGTGTGCATGTGTGTGTATATATGTATGAATATATATATATATATGTATGAATATATATATATATATATATATGTGTGTGTGTGTATATATATATATATATATATATATATATATATATATATATAAAATCTTCTTCCTAGATAAAAAAAATAACAAGCAAATTGGAATAAAATTATAAAAAATTGGTACAAAAATAAATCTGACTGATCTACATGCTAGATAAAAATAAATGACATCACAGCACCATATCTATTCTCTAACCCTGTCACCTACCCCACCCTCTTAGTAGGCAGTGGTTTGAACTATTCATCGACACCACCCACTCTTTTTCCACTTAGCTTTTGATGAATATAGAAAGCAAACTCATATGTTTAAACCATACATATTTCCACTGAAACTGTGGCTAGTTTCTTCCCCTTTTCAAAATGCCAAAGATATTATCATGGTTGGGAGTAATAAATATTTTTGTTTTTTACACTTGCTAAGAAATTAGGAAAAAAAACACCAAAAACTTATCAAAATGAAATTTATGATTTGTTCATCAACAAAAAATGTTTCTTTATTTAAAAAAAACATTCAAAAATGGATTGTTAAATCATTTTTACATGATAGGGTGCTGAAAAGCTCGACCTGTCCCACTCCCTTACAAAATTCTGAGGACTGATTTTGGCAATAGATCATGCCAAAGACTTGCTGTCTACTCACTATTTGTAGATGCTTACCAAATTTTGGAAACCTGATAACACCTGCACAATTGTTTATCAATAGTTTGCACAGCACTATGCTGTCTCTTAGTATCAGACAGCCTAAAACCCCAGATAAGAACCAGTCAAGACAATTGGAGACTACTTGTGATGTATATGATCCTGAATAGTCTAATCGTTAATGCTCCAATCATATCACAATGATAAGACTTCTATCATATATATATATATATATATATATATATATATATATATATATATATATATATATATATATATATATATATATATATATAATCATTCACAGACAGTCTGTTTTACTGTATCACAGCTCTTTGGTGTAGTTAGACATCTGATTGCTTCAAGCTGGGATCAAAACTCAACCAATTTGACATCAGTCAAAGATCCTTACCCCTAGGCTATCTGCGCACAGCAAAGAAAAGGAATTTTTAAATGCATTATATATGTACTATATAAATAGCACTCAATTCTAATGAAGAGCGATGCATGCATGCATATATATATATATATATATATATATATATATATGAGTGTTTCATTAAGTTTCTAAATAATGAAAAGCTATTAAACCATAGGCAGGAGTTAACGGTTTTTTGCCGACATCAACAAATTTTCGCATTAAATAATTAACATAAAAAACAGATAAACAAATAAATTCCATAGTTTAATAAAAGTCTTAAAAGCTTAGCCCAATCATTAAATAGAAAAACCCTTTGTGAAGTTGTCAAAAAAAAACCATTGTAATCCAGTCCAACACGTTTGTATAAGAAATAGCCATTTCAATAAACAAATAAATAAAGAGATTATTAGATAGATAATAATAAAACAGAATCCTCTTGACACTTAATGACCTGCCATAGCACCATAAAATACCTTTCGCTTTTAAACTAACTAGACGGCGACCACCACTATCAGATTTGAAATAGGGACCCCCACCATAACCTGAGATAAACTTTCCGAAGGTGACCGGTCTGTAGATAAGAATTAACTCTTAACTCTTCGACCACCTAACCAATATGGCCTCCCCCAGCCGTTTCCATAGTAACTAATGTTGCAAGAAACCATACTTATAAACACGTGCAAACCACAAGATAGCTTACTCCTAAATTTTCGCTTGAGGATGAAACGAGACCCGATACCTTAATTCAACTTAATTTCAATAATTATATTGAGGGTTTCAGTTATCGCTTTTGAAACATGAGAACTCTTATGTAGTGAAGGAATCATATTTTAAAAAAAAATATTATAGTATATGAGTGTTTGTGTACAAACTTCTAATATATACAGCTTAAAGTTTATGTGTGTGTACGTTTGAAATTATGAAGTAGTTTCTTACATCACCGAAAACCTGATGGTACCTACATAGTTGTTTACAGTCATACATAGCTTGTGCAGCACTATGTGTCTCTTAGCATCAAACAGCCTTAATCTACAGACAAGGACCAGTCAAGATAATTGGAGACTGTCTGTGATGCATACAATTTGAGTAGACTAACAGAATGATAAATCCGTGGTCGTTAATGCCTCAGAAGTATGAAGATATAACCTCACCCATATACAAGGTGAGGCAAAGGTTGCACATCATAGGGATAATTTATTAAAAGTATAATTAAACATAAGAATTTCTTAATTGTTATATGTGCTGTTTAAAATGTCTTCCTCCTCCTTTTTCGAAGCACATTTCAATTCTGTGCCAGCATGATTCATTAACATGTCAGAGAGTTTCCTCTGTTATTTTACTGCATTCATATTTAATTCTTTCTTTAAGTTCCTCAATATTTCTTGGGTGCTTCTGATAAACAACTGATTTCAAATGGACCCACAGAAGAAAATTTCAGGGTGTGAGGTCTAGTGACTTCGGTAGCCACTAAAAAAGACCAATCCATCAATTTATTAGGGAAATGTTAATGTAGAAAGTCATGCACAGTCAAAGCAAAATGTGATAGCATCCCATCCTGTTCAAAGAACATGCGCATTCTTTTTGCTAATGGAACATTACACATGCAACACAGTAAGAATGTCAATAGCCTGTGAAGATATGTTTCACCCATCAAAGAAATAAGGACCAATTAAGTGATCTTCCCATATTCCAGTCCATGCCATAATTCTAAGATCATTTTGTTTGTGGCTATCTTGCAACCATCAAGAGTTATTATCAGACCAATAGCAGCCATTGTCTATTGACATATCCCCATAGATAAAACATTAATTTCTCTAACATCTGTAAATGTAAATGAAAGAAAACAGTTTTATTTTTTATGTATCTGTATTAAAACATTTATGTATGTATACTAAATCACCCAATGAATTAAAGCTTCATGCATACAGGTTTGCGATGGATGAATTGTCTTCTAAATTATGCAAAAATGAAAATAACACTGACATCTCATTTTAACAGATATTTACCAAAATTACACAAAAATATCTTCAAATACTAAAGAGCAAATTTATTCAATGACATCACCATTGGCTTCAATCACAGCCTCTAGACAACTTTGGAATCTCCTGAAACCCTTCTGGACGGTCTCCTTGATTAAGTTGGTGAATGCTGCCATAATCTTTGCCTTCAGTTCCTTATTGGTGTTACAAGGATTTTTGTTGGTCTCTTGCTCAACTGCACCCCACTCATAATAATCAAGGGGTTTGAAGTCTGTGGAGTAAGGTGGCCAGATGTAAGGGGTGATGTGGTCACAGAAATTGTTTGATAGTCATGGTTGGGTTCTCCTGCTAGTGTGGAATGGTGCCATACATTGGGTCTTCCAGCAGCCACCATCTTGACCCAGAGCAGCACTACCTCCTCAAGACACTTGATGTAGACCATGTTGAGTCTGAGGCACTGTGGGAAGATGAATGGAAACATGATGTCACCATCACAAGTAATCACTCTAAACACCTTCGTAAACACCATTGGACTTATCCATCTCTTTCCGAATCCTCTGCACCATCCTTGGATTGATAGCCAAACACACTGAAATGTCTGTATTGGAGCTTCCTGCATGAATACAAAGCCATACAGTATGCCATTTCCAAATTTGTGGTAGAGTGAATTGCATCAGGGTGCTCTTTTTTCAACTTACCCTACTATACTGTGCAGTCAACAAAATTAAATGTGTATTTGCAAAATTAAATATATAAAATGGTGACAATTTACCCTTCTCACCCTGTGTGTGTGTGTGTGTATATATATATATATATATATATATATATATATATATATATATATATATATATATATATATATATATATATATATATATATATATATATATATATATATATATATATATATATATATGTATAGAGGGTTATTAAATTTAGCAGAGTCTGACACAATGTAAAAACCGTGAAGCATTTGTGAGGCTTGAACTCATTAAATTAGTTAATCTCTATCTATAAAAGGCAGAATGTGTGTGTGTGTGTGTAATGAATGCACGGCCACAATTTTCAATGGATTTGCACCAAAATTTACATGCACATGCTCCAAGTTAGTGGAAAGGCCAAGACTGACTTTGCATTTCCCATCTCCCATCGATAGTGGAAATAATTGATTTTTTCATGCTTCTACGGCAGTTTTCATGTAGTTTGCGGCCATTTTCTACTGGCCAGAGTGAGAACCTATAGCTGGCTGCCACAAATAGGCAGGAAGATTCTATTGGCCAGTATGAGAGCCAACAGCTGACTGACACAAATGTTAACTAGCATGCTAGCATGCAAAAAAATCGATAGCTGCATTCGTCACAAGTGGGAAAAATTTAAATCTGCATGGCACTTTACTCCAATTGGCTCATTTGCTTGCTTAAACTCAACATTGATTCTGATTCCGCAGAATTAGGTTGGGTATGAAAAAGTATTTGTTGTTAACATTCTATTTTCATTTGGTTTTTCCAGTTATGAGTCCTTTTTTAAAGCTGATCGTTTTGTGTTCATTTTGTTTAGTTCTTTTTTCGTAACAGATTTAATGTTTAATATAGAGCTTAGAAAAAATTTGCAGTGTGAGATAGGCAAGAAGTAAGGCATGTAGCAACATCAGCATGGCAAAGGGCACTCCTTTAAAGGCAAGGAAGGGCAAAAATATCAAGTCAAGTGATTGCGATTGCTGTATGAGTTGTATGATTTTTGAATCAAGCACGGGCAATGCCGGGCCATGCTGCTAGTACCAGACTAAAATGCTTGGTATCCAATGACATTACCTTTTTGCCTCTGTAGTTGAGTAATTATTTTGTTAAATAAAGTGTTCAATCAATGCTAATGTTCAACATTTTTACTCATACATAATTTCTCTAAATAGTTTTTATGTGCCTGTGATAATGTATCAAATATACAATGTGGCACTAATACTGAATATAATTAAAATCTGTGTGGATTGAACTTATGAAACTGGTTAAGTGTTTGCTAAATAGTAACTTGGCTAATTATAGCTCTAAGATTGGAACCATTTTGTTTTCTGTCTCAAAAGGAGTTTGTTGATAAACAAATATTTTGTACTAAGAAATAAGTGATTTTTTTTCATGTTGACTTTTATAGTCAAGAAGTTTGCAGCCATCTTCTTCAGCCATCATTGAAATTCATAACTGATTTAAATTCAACCTAGTTTGGAAAATGGAGAGTTTATTTCAAATTCAAATTGATTTTTTTTACATTTCCTTTGTTTACTTTAAGGGCAAGAAAATGATTATCACTTATTATGATTTATGTAAATTTTTCAGCTTTTCAAATTATGTGACTGGGAATTATTCCAAATATTTAATAGAAAAGTTGATTTTTTTTTTAATTTTTGGTTTATCTCTAACATGGGTTTCTTAAATTTAAAAAATAAAAAAAAATTGTGTGAAATAAATTTACAAAAAGATTTTTGACAAAATTGGATCTTTGTGCCCACAAAAAAAAGGGTCAAACGGATGTTTTTATCGTTGACACTATGATTATTTTAACTACCATTCATCCTTGGCAATGTTTGTTGTTTTAAAAACCAATGATTAGAATTGTAATAAAACCTAATAAAAGTAAATTTATACATTTTTTTGATCTTGAGAATTTATAACAAAAATATTAAACTATTTATTCATTAGATTGTTTATTTACAAGAATAATTTTATATTTACAACATTCTAAAAACAAATGCAATTAAAACAAAAGCAATACAATATTAAATATTGATCAATTTATAAAAAAAGTAAATATGAAAAAAATTATTTTCATAAATTTATACACATTTGCTAAATTATTAAAATATGTGAACCAACTATAAGGAAATACTTATTATTTTCTATTTTTAATATTATTTTTATTTTCCTTATATGGTCTGGAGCCCCTGTTGTTTGCCTCAGGGTTCTTGATAAGATCCAGAGACAGATATGCAATGTAATTGGCCCTGTTCTGTCATCTCATCTGCAGTCGCTCTCTCACAGATGTGACGTTGCCTCGCTCTGTCGTTTTTACAAATACTTTCATGGTAATTGCTCCGAGGAGCTGCTTTCACTGGTTCCTAGGCCTCATGAATTTAAACATCCTACGAGGCTGGCATCCCGTTCCCACCCCTTCACTGTTGAAACTGTTAGATGTAGATGTCTCTTCTACTCCAATAGCTTCATGTCTTACACATCTCGTCTGTGAAACTCCCTTCCTTGTTCCTGTTTCCCTGACAAATATAATCTCCAACTATTTAAGTGTAACGTCAATCGACATCTCCAGTTGCCTTGATCTATCCACTTCCCTTCTCCACATCCTTTCACCTTTCATTTCTATCTGCTCTCGCTCCAAATCTTCTGTAACCCCTTTGCCTTGATCGATCCACTATCTTTCTCTACATCGTCTCCTTTACCACTCCTATCTGCTCTTCCTCGAAACCTTCTGTAACCCCTTGCATGCTAGTGGCTTCCAGCCTTGCTTGGGGTGATAAGCTTAAAAAAAAAAAATTTTTTTAAAATTGAATCAATTGGCAATGAGATGATTTTTTGTTAACCATTCCAATAAAAAAATCTAATAGTGATTATTATTTTTGTTGTTGATTCTCAAGAACAAAGAAAATGTATAAATTTCCTTTCATCATATGTTTAGGTTTTATACAATTTTAATCATCACCTTTTAAAAGAATAACAACTCCAAGGAGTGAAGGTAGTTAAAATAATAGTGGTGTCAAGGGAAAAATCTGTCCCTTTGACATTACATTTTTTTTGTTTTGTTGGCAGGCATTAAGGTCCATGTTTGCCACATTTTTCTTCCTACAAACTGCTACTTTGTGGAACTGACTCCCAAGAAGATACTTCCCTGACCACGACAATCTTAACCTATTCAGGTCTAGGGTAAACTATTATTTTTCCCACATATCCTCATACACTGTGTCTCTTAGCACTTACTTTTAGCACTCAAACAGCATCCTCCATCAGTAACCTTCTATCTTGAGTTGTTCTTGGGCCTTGTATAGGTTGAGCATTAACAAAAAAAACAAAAATAACGATGTACTGCCATGTATACTTGGTGCTAGAGATAAATCATATCCTTCTCTCTTAGGAGGCATTTTTGATGAAATGTCCCTAGGAGCTGGGAACATACTTTTAACTCTAGTGGGCTTCTGACTGTGCAAGGTAAAGATATTTAACCACATGCCGACTTGAATATGCTACATGGTAGGGTTTAAAGTGGGTGTCCCACATGTACATGGGGCTAAGGACAAAAATTGCTGAAGATTCTTTGGCTTTTCCCTCTTGAGGCTACTTCAAGTGCCAGGGATTAACACTAGACTATGCCCATGGTTGAGGTACTGCATAGGGAACGATCTCCTGTAGCTGAGCAGTTTATATACTTCATTTTAATGACAATAGGATGTGCTAGGAAAGTATGTTTCAGTATTAAATTACTGTAATCAGTTGTATATTGATTGCAAGGGAGTATAAAATGCAGTTAGAAAAGCAGAAACATTCCAGGGAAAATAGCTTATTTTCATGTATAAAATGCATCTGATTTTAAATCAATGAAAATAACCAAAACTTATGAAAAAGAAAGAAAAAAAAAGAAGTTATTTTGTTTATTTTGTGATTCATAAGTATTATGAAAACAAATGACTTACATTTGTATTTTTTTTATCGTAAATTAAAGAATATTTTTATCTTTGAATGATTTCCAAACTCTCATAGGTGTCGAAACTCAACAAAGTCTGTAAAAAGTACAGAATCGTACAGGACTTAGAGATAAATTATGAAGGATTTATCTCCCTTTGTTTCAATATGCCATTAGATAGATATTATCTCTCCCGTAAACAAATCAATACAATTTGACTTAACTTTGTCTATTTTGAGTCCTGCAAAAAATGGAATTGAGTTCTAAACTAAAATATAGCAGGCTTTTGGTGATGATTTTGGATGAAAAAACTGAATCTTGTTGTAACAAATGTATGAGTGAATATTTGATGAGGTAAACGTCATGGCGCCGGACGTAAAAATGGCAGTGCGCATGCACAACCAGACTAAGAGCAAGGCCCCTTATTCATTTGCATAAGTGTATGCCTCACCGGCATAAAAGCTGAGAGTTTGTGAGGGTAAAGAGAGGAGTTGTCCAGTTGCGCAAAAGTCACACGTGTTGTTCGTTTCGGTGTCGACTACGGAGAAGACGAAGAAGACTTCAGTAATTTCGTTACAGATAGATTACACTTGTATACACAGGATTACAGTATTTGAATTCTGAGATGAATTCTTTTTGTAAATTAATTTTTAGAGAGGTTTTCTTATTTCTAATACTTTTTGCTGTGATATCAAGAAAAAGAAGAATAAAGCTACTGAACAATGATGAAAATACTTTGTTACAGAATTCAAACAACTCAAGATGATTATTTACAGTTAGACTGATATCCTCATCTTTGTTGTTGTTATAATATTTCAACTGTTGTGCCTTCTGCCTTCTTCAGGTATCTGTCATTCTCGGTAAAGTTCACAGAATTTTGAACTGAAGCCTTTATCTTCGGTGGTAGATTGTTCTTGTTCTGCTGAATGCAATGTGCAATAGATGAATTGTCATTTAAATTATACAAAAATGAAAATAACACTGACATCTCATTTTAACAGATATATTTACCAAAATTACACAAAAATATCTTGAAATACTAGAGAGTAAATTTATTCAATAAAATCACCATTGGCTTCAATCATGGACTCCAGACAACTTCAGAATATCCTGCAACTCTTTTGGATGGTCTCTTTGTTTAAGTTGGTGAATGCTGCCATAAATCCTTGCCTTCAGTTCATTACTGGTGTCACAAAGAATTTTGTTGGTCTCTCACTCAACTGTGCCCCAGACACAATCAAGGGGTGTGCAATCTGGGGAGTAAGATGGCCAGATGTAAGGGGTGAAGTGGTCACAGAAATTGTCTGACAGCCATGACTGGATTCTCTTGCCTGTGTGCCATAGTGCAGAGTCCTGTTGCCAGATATAGGGTCTTCCAGCAGCCACCCTCTTGACCTAGGGAAGCACTACTTCCTCAAGACCCTTGATGTAGGCCACTGTGTTGAGTATTGAGGCCCTCATCAACGAATTTGGGAATTCTTTTCTTATCAGAATGATCAGAGTGAGTTTTCTAAGCTGCCATGCCTTTGTAAGAACATTAGACTCATCCAACCCATTCTGAATCCTCTGCACTGTCACACAAACCTTGTGAAATGTTCATATTGGAGCTTCCAGTGTGAATGCCAAGCAGTACAGTATGCTGTTTCCAAATTTCTGGTGGTGTGAATTGCCTCATGGTGCGCTTTTTCTTACAGACGGTGCCCAACTGACCCTACTATACTCTATACTGTGCAGTCAACCAAATCAAAAACAATGCACATTCACAAAATTAAAAATATAAAATGGTGACAATTTACTGATCATACCCTGTAAGTCTAGAGGTACCCTGTTCTTGTTCAGTACTGCTCACTTATTACTCACCCTGTTTCTAATCTACACTACCCAACCCAGAGATTGAACACAATATGGCACCAAACTCAAGAACCAATTCTTTAATCCACTAGGATATTGATACATGGAATAATCTTTAACATAGAACTTGCAACCTTAAATCTAAATGCAGACAGACAGAAACTTAAGATGATTAAAACTATATCTGTCTATATTTCTGAAATGAGGTATTGTAACTATTTACACTGTTCTGACTGTTGTCCTCATCTTTATTGTCATATTCACAATGTTTTTGCCATTGTGTGTTTTGGTCTTCTTCAAGGAACTCGAGGCATGGCATGTGGAATTAGAAAAAGGTACCCTTGTGGACTAAATAAAGGGTTCAGTTTGAAATTCCAGCTAATATCACCTGAAGAAGGCCAGAATATACAACAGCCAAAAGTTGTAAATATGGCAATAAAGATGAGGATAATAGTCTAAACAATGTAAATAGTCTAAATGAAAACTATAGTCAGACATGAAGAGAAGATGTTCCATGAAGGCAGGATGTGATACTAGGTTGAGTTATATGTGGGTTGCTGTGTCATGTCAGAAATTGTCCCGTTTCTTGGCATTTCGTTTTTCGGGACTTCACAGGGATATGCCACAATCATTTTATGTGTTGTACTTTTTGAATCATTTTTAATTTTCAAAGGGATTATTTGTTTTTGTTTTTTTAACAGTTCTATGTTTACAACAAATATACCAATCATTGCCATTGCTAAGAAAATAAATTATCTCCCTTGAGAAAGTCTATGGGAGACTCAGTCTATGAAATCAAATATAGACCTGGAAAGCTAATGGACTTTGCAGCTGATCTAAGACTGGTCATTCAAATATATTTGGTCTTCAGTTCAGCAAAGAGAAGATCAAAGTGATGGTTATTGAGGAAGTCCTGCAATAGCCAGTCTTGTTAGATGACCAGGCACTGGGATCTGTTGATGAGTTCACCAATCTAAGAAGTAACATCTCATGAAATGGTGACTCAATGAAAGATCTGGAGAAAAGAATTGGAAAAGTTGCAGGCGTCTTCCAATGTATGAGACTGATATGGTCTTACAGTTCCTTCAGCCAGGGTACTAAACTCTGGTTATATAATTCTATTGTCATACCCACAGCAGTCTATGAGAGAAAAATCTGCCCGAGTGTAAATATCTTCTGCTAACAATGTTTGAGGACCAAACTTGAAATTTCATGGTGAGACCACATAACTAACAAAGATGTCATGGGAAGATCTGGCCAGACTGATCTACAACACAGAATCACAGTACAGATGTGCAAGATGATTGGTCATGTGTTGCAGATGTAATTGGCAAAACCAGTATGCACCTCTTTGAAGTGGAAGCTGAATGGTGGATGTAAATGGAGGGGCAGACTATTCAAAACCTTGAGGAAGAATGCAGAAGACCTGGGGGGAATTTGCAGAACAAGCCCAGGATTGTGCTTGATGTTGAGCTCTTGTTGCTTAATTTTCCAAGGGAATAAGAGGAATTATCTCCCTTGCAAGAGCATTAAAAGTTACCGACAAAAAGGTAATGATGAGAGTAGGTGTTTTCATACAAGAAATATTTAGCATCCATTGAAAGAACCGTTAACTTTTTTGGAAAAAGATATTTTCAGAAAATAGTTTTTCAGTATAATAGGCTTCTTTAATCATCTATTATTACTCTTTCTAATGTTGATGGGAGTTTCCTTCCTCACCTTTTTATTTAAGGTATGTGGAAAGTAGTCAATGTGCAATGAAAAATAATTAGTATTTGACTATTTTCTTTGAAACTGAATATAATTATCACTTTGAAACATCAGTTTTTGTCCGATCACCAAAGTTAAGCAATGTTGAGTCTGGTCAATAACAAAACAGCTTGAAATGAGAAACTGGAGAGCTGATTTTGAATTTGTTATATTCACTTAAGCACAAATACCTTGTGTGATCATGAATCATGGCTCTCCACAATTTGTAACTCTTAATAACTTTTGTCTTTTTGCCATCTCTCCCAAACCCTGCTCTGCCATCCATTCCCTCAAGCTTGCTAGGTTGTGCATTGCTTTCCTCTGGCTCCTTTACCATCAATCTGTCCTGTGAGTATCAAAATTTCTAATCCCTCTTTCCTCATTATGTGCCTCAAAAGTTTCAGCTGTCTTTCCTGATGTCAATATAAGTGTTCTTCTTGCTGCCATTGTCTCTAGAACTTCATTGTTCCTCACCTGTTTAATCCATGGTATTCTCTGCATCCTTCTGCAAAACCAAATTTCTGTTACTTCAAGTCTCTTCATCAGTGAGGAGATTGTCCAGCATTCACTACCATATAGGAGGACTGATACTGCATAATAATTCAATACTCTTTTCTTTATTTCTCATGATATATTTTTTAACAATATTACAATTAGAGATGAGAACAGATACTACACGTTGATCTCAACCAAATGGCTAGGTAGTGAGGAAAAGCAGGGCACAATTTATAGAAGTCCGAACATGAGTGCTGCTTATCTTAGCCAATTGTATTAAATTATACAAATAAAACAAAGTTTGACAATTATATAAAATCAAAATGTAACCCTTTTCGACCAATCATCACAATTCCTTCCCTTTTTTAATTGTGCAATCAGCTATTGGGTCTTCATTTTCATTTCTCCTTAAAACTTCTTGAATGTTACTTTAATTTCTGGTAATTCATGCTGCCAAGATTATCTATTAAGCAAACAAAGACATTCAAGACCTTTTTGGCAAGAATCAAGTTACAATGCTTCCTCCTGATTCAGTTTGACTTTGAGCAGAAACAGGTTGCCTTGGTTCCACTGTACCTTTTATGATGCTTTGATCAAGAATGAAGTTTACCTCCTCAGCCAATTGCACAAAAGTACACAAAGTTCAGTACCGATAATTTAAAAGTAATCATAAATTCAAAATGGCAAAAGTCAAGAGCCTGAATTTCTGCAATACAACAAATGCCAAATTAAAAGAAATGAAATGTGAAACTGAGGAATTTCTTTGTTTTTTCTGACATGTTAATAGCATAAAAGAAAAACAAAATAGATTTCATTTGTTCTTGGTAAATTTCCAATGAAGAAAAATAAAGATTGAATCTTTTCTTCCAATCAGTTTATTCCATTTTTCATTCATTCTATCAGGTACTGGGTCCTCATTTTAAATTCTTCAACAAATTTCACCTTGAATGTCACTTGAATTTTTGAAATTTCTGGTAGTTCAAAAGAGCAATAAAAACTAAACCTGAAAAGTAGGTACCTCCAAAAAAAGTGATACCTAAGTTTTAAAAATTAGAATGCATTTTAAAAATGAAAAATCTTTCTTGAAGCTTTTATTTTAGTTTTAATTTCAAGCTAATAGATTAAATCTAATATCTAATATTTCCAGTAAGCAACATACTTTATTGTATTTCAAACTGAATTTAAATTGACTGGAATGATTTTTTTGGAAATCGTTAAAATCAGCCATATTAAGAACCTTGTCAACACAACATAATTCTCTTTATTAAAAATCTTTCAAAAATAAAATATACTTTTCTGAGACTTTATTTGAGGAAGATTAACTGATTTAAAGTTTAATTAATCTGAATTAAAACAAATATTACTTGTCACCAATATCATATAAAGTAAACATATATGTTTATATTTTACAGAACATCATTAGGATTCTGGCTTCAGAACTTGTTTTAGTCTGATGAAACTTTTAAGCTTAGGGTGATTAAATGTAATCCTTTCTGTAACTTCTTGGAGAGTACACTCACTGCATCCTTATGTAGAGGGGGTGTACTGCCATAAAAATCTCTTTTTACTGTACTTATGCCTACCTTTTCAATTCTTGTGCAAATGAAATCCATGTCTATCTGTTAAAATTAGACATTTTAAGTGCCGACTGTAGGTGCATCGTCAGTGTTGTTGCCCCCATGTCACTAGAAGTTTCAGGTTTAAATAAACAACAGACTTCTTCAATGGGTGACCCGACAGTATTCAGCCCGCACTCAGAGTAAATTTGCTATTAGCATTTAGGATGTGTTTTATATAAATTCCCCAAGAAAACGGCAACTAATCAAGTCTACACTTGGGCTATTCAATGTTACAAATTGGGTATGCCTGGTTGTACTGATTTTTCTACATTCGGCCAAGACAGCGTGTTTTTGTTTTTTTTTTAAAGAAGAAAAAAAATCAAACTAGTGAATTTATATTCATTAATAAAATAAAAAAAAATCCGAGTTATTATATTGGCTCGTCTTACGATTTACTTTTCTTTCTCTTCCTCCCCTTTTTTAAATTCTTTATTATTTTTTATTTGTTTGATCTTTTTCTCTTTTTATAACTTTCTTTTTTATTCGTAACGACACTTAAAAAAAGCGTTTAGAATAGTGATTAAAATGACATTCTCAGATTATTTACAAAAGACTCCTAAAATACAGTATGAATAATTTGAGATATTGATTGATAATCCAAGAAATTTCGTTTAAAAACTAAGTAAAATGACATTTAACTAAAATTGCTTAAAATAAATTAATCAAGATATTTACATGGTGAGTACTAGTTAAAAAAATAAAAAATAATAACGTGTAAATTTTAGTTAAAATAAGTTACTCCTAAAAATTATCCTTAATGGAAACTGATTGTAAAAACAAAAAATGGGTACTTACAACAAAAAAAAAAAATTGCGAGAAAAGGAAAGATTACATGTAAAAATATTTTGTGAAATAAAATGAATCTACTTGAATGAACAGTAAAACAAAGATGAAGTCATTGAACATGCAACTGCATGTAAGTAATGTCATCATGCAACTCAAATAAGTTATTTAAAAACCCTGTCATTTCTCTGAAGCTTCATGCCATCTATATATACAATTTTATCATACATATATATAAATCTATATACACTTTTAAGCTTTTAAAAATATTTTGTGGTGGTATTTACAACGTTTGTATTTTTAGTAGTTTTGAGCTACTCATTAGCCCTATTTATCCACAACCACCTGGTGGTCTTTTCAATGGACTCCAGGGTCATTTGAAACACCCACCTTCTTTTTTGTCCAATTATTCCTAGACAAGTAAATGCTTGTATCAGTGACTGTCCAGCAAACCCCTGACAGCCAATCTTGATTGGGAAACAATGAGTATGCCGTCCTTTGGTTCTGCACTCGTCTAAGAGTCCTTGATATTTACTGTGCTTTCTCTCAAATGCCTCTTGCATATGCTCCTCCCATGGGACAGTTAACTGCAGCAAAATAATCTGTTTCATGACATCCGAGTAAACAATTATGTCTGGACAGAGTTTGGAGGACGATATATGTGTAAGGAATTTCAATTGTTTCCCAAGATTGACCTGCATCTGCCAATCTGATGCAGATGAGAACAGTGAATGGGATCCTGCAACTTTCTTACTCAGCTTTGAACCTGCTTTAATGAAGCAGATAGCTCTTCTTTCTGGGATGAGTTTATTGCTTTGCAAAGCCTCAGCAATAATGAACGCTGTTACCTCTAAAACTTTGTCATGACGCCACTGGTAGCACCCGTCTGTCAGAGCAGTTCTGCACCCACCCAATATATGTTGCAGTGATCCCCTCTCCGAGCACAAGGGGCACTTTGGTGAATCTATTTTTCTCCATAAATGTAGGTTGGTCGAACTTTGTAATACATCGTACCCCATCTGAACCAGGAATCTAGTTCGGCTGAAGTTGGTGTTCTAAACATCTGACCATGACATTTTTCGCTGATCTACACTATCCCACCTGGTCCACGCACCCTGCTGGCTATAACCTGCCATTTTTATCATCCGCTTTTCCTCCAGCCCCGCTCTTACTTCGTCCTGTATTCGGTGTTGACGCTCCTTCACAGTGATTTTTCCAAATCTGTAGGAAGGAATCAGACCCAGGGCTGCTCTTCCCTGCGTAACTGAACCTACTATTGCTTTTATCTTCAGGTTCCCTTTTGCAATAGCTAGTTCCTTAGTTGCACTCCACCTTCTGCATGTCTTGACCTCAATTCCTGCGCCTGACACTTTGGCATCTCTGGAGTTTCTATACTGGTAGGTTCCCCTTGTCCGTGAAATCATGAACTCTTTGACCAGGCCCCTGAATGGGAGTTGGATGGCATTGGATGATCCATACAAGGCTGTGCTGCTTAAGCTCTGAGGTAATCCTAACCTTCTATGGAGGAAACTTTTAGAGCTCCTCTCCAATGTTTCCACAGTCGAGATGGGAATGCTATATATTTGGAGTAGCCATAATGCTCATGGGAGAACGCAGTTATGGTATAGCCAGGCTTTGAAACACCCTGGCAATCTGGATTTATCTATTTTCGCCAGCCATGAGTGAAAATCAGTGCGTATAGCTTTGATAGCTGGTGTGTCCTTCAGAGCATTACAAAAAGACTTCCCTAGACTTTTAACAGGTTTCTCGGCCAATGTTGGGATGGCTCTCTCTTCTATTATGAAATAATGTTTTACCACCCGGCCCTTTTTATTACCACTGATCTACATTTGTTTGGCTTGAAATTCATTCTTGCCCACTCAATCAGTCTCTCTAAACAGCCATCTACAGCCTGTAACAGAATGTGTGGTGACTGTAAGATCGTCTATGTAAGCCTGGATGGGTGGTTGCCTAACTCTGGTATTGGAAACAAGGCCACTGCATTCCATCTCAGCGGACTTCAAAAGCATATTCATTGCAAGAGTAAAAAGCGTGGCTGACAGTGTACAGCCTGTAATAATTCCTCTCTTGAGTCTATGCCGTTCTGAAGATACCTGGCCAGATGAAACTTTTAGATGGAATTGATTGTAGTAATCAGTAATAAGGTCGCGGATACTACTTGGGACGTAACTACTTCTTCCACAAGTTTATGTGGTATGGACCCATAAGCATTGGCCAAATCCAACCACACAACAGCCAAGTCCCCTTTATTCCTCCTTGCATCCGTTATTAATTGAGACAAAACTCCTGTATGCTCAACGCAGCCAGGCATACCTTTTATACTGCTGTATCTATAAAGCTATTTTCTTTTATCAGAAAAGCAGATAGCCATCGGAAGATAACGCTAAAAAATATTTTGCTTTCTGTACTCGGTAAAGAGATACATCGAAACTGCTCGATATTTCTTGCATTCTCTTCTTTTAGGATCCAAACACCTACGTACTGCCATTGTTCTGCGACTTTATCTCACTGCCAAATTACTTTAATGATCTTCCATAATTTCAGGAGAAGGCCTGAGCAACGTTTGTATATGGAGTAAGGCACACCACTCGGTCCTGGTGATGAAGCTGATCTAGCCGTCATTACAATCTATTTGACTTCACTCAAACTAGGCATCCTCGTGTTGAACTCAACTTCTGGGGGGTTGGATTTAATGAGGCGATCATTAAATCCTAATTCCTCATCCTTTCTTGGGTCCTTAAAAGAGCTCTGCAAAAATGAATCCACCCTGTCTTTTGGGCATACTAATCTGCCACTCCTCTTATCTCCCAGAAATCTTCTGGCAAAACCAAACGGGTCAGAGATAAACAAAGCCCTATTTCTGCCTCACTCTTTCCTCTGGTGACGATGTCCTTCTGCTCTTCGCATGTTTTTCAGTTTCTGTCTTAAAATATCTCGCAGTTATGAAAGGGCTGGTCACTCCTCTTCACAAGCGGCCTTAAATTGTTTCTTGAGGGATCTTAATTCCTGCCTTACTGCTCTTATCCTCCCTTCACACCTGTTCCAAGTGTAGACTTTATTTCTCGTTTTATCAATATGGCCAAAACACTCCGATGCATAGCTGACAATGAGTTCACTCATAGATTGAATCTATATATTGCTTATCAAAACATCATTCAGTATTAGATAACCTAATTGATATGCCATAAAACAAGTCTCTAACTTCTGAAAAAGATTCAAGTTTCTTTATGCGCTATGTCCCTTCAAATATGAGTGGTCATGCTTCTCCACAGTTTCTTGCCTTGTGTTGTTCTCAACATTATATCAGATCATTGCAAAAGTTTGCACCCAATTTTCAGTGTTAAAATCACCACAAGTTAACAATGGCATATTTGGTGCTGATTTCTGGTGTGTTTTAGATTGAAACATCATTCACTTGTGAGTCAGACTTTGTTGAATGTTGACATTTTGTCCACAAATGAATGCCTTAAAGATGCAGGATGGAAAGCTGCACTTGTGCCATATTATGTTCTATGAATTTCATAAAGGAATAAGGATCAGAACTTTGACAAAATACATTCAGAAGGTTTGTTTGGGTTCTGCTTCAGCTCTTCAGAAATGGTTTGGCAGGTTTTGTCAGGGTGATTTTAACCTAAGCAATCAACCATGCTCCGAGTGACTTTCTGACACTGATGCAGATGTTCTGCTTGCCAACTTGAAGAATAAACCAAAAATTTGATGGAAGCGATTATTAAAAGTTTGAAAATCAGTAGTTTAACTATCTTTCACCATTTGGAGAGATCTGAGTTCCAGAAAAAGAGCCGATTTTGACAAATAAAAATGGTGTCGTTTTCCGTCACGATAATGCAAGACCACATTTTGCAAAACAGACCTTGCATAAACTTAAAGAGTTAAAATGGGTGAATCTCTTCAGCACTCACCATATGCTCCTGACCTCACTCATTTGGATTTTCATTTGTTCCAGTCTCTCCAGAACAATTTAAGTGACAAAAAATTTGACTTTGTACAGTTAGTTGAAAACTACCTCACAACCTTCTTTCAACAAGAAACACAAAGTTTCTGTGACAATAGCATCAACGGTCTTGTAGAACAATGGGAGACAGTTGTTAACAATGATAGTGACTATGCACTTGACTAATAAATGCTTTTTTTTGTGAGTATGTAAAATTTTGTTTTTAATTTTCTAATCTGGCCCAAATTTTTGCAATGATCTAAAATATTCTTTTCTGACCCCTGTTTCTCTTTGTGGTCCTAATTTCTCTGTTCTTTTGCTCAAACTTGTCAAGTAGATTTCTTACTGTTTTCCTCTGTCTCTCTTGCCTTTAATCTGCCATGTAATTGTTAAATTCTCCAAGCTTTCTTTCCTTGCATGTCCTAAAAATGTCACTAATTCTACTGAAAAGACCTCATTTGTCACATGTTCTGTCTGTATTTTCAGCATTTGTCAGTAGAACCACATCAGTTCGTTATTTCAAGTCTCTTCTTTCCTCTGTAAGGAGATTGTCCAGCATTCATTGATATATTGAAGATATTACATTGCAGTTAAGAACTTTGGTTCTAATGAAAGTTTCCCATGTTGGCTTAATTTCTGGAAGACTTTCCTATGTGCCTTTGTAGTTCTGTATTAGATTTTCCATCCTCTGTTTTATTACAGGAATATATCTGTGGAAAATATTGTCAATATCAAGCACAGATACTGTATTGTTGTCTAAACATCTTTTTTTTTATTTCACTAATCAGTTCAAAAAGTCAAGATCATTAAAATTTTAATCAATCAAACTAGAGCCTGAAACAACAATTGCGACTTCATCTTCCTTGTCCGTAAATTGGTCTGATGTCTTCCAAAAACTAAAAGTATTAAGAAACAGAAAATCTGCTGGGTCATACAAATTTTGTCGTTTCTGGTGGTAAATACTGAGCAATTTTCTCACACGCAATTGGTCAAGATCTAGGCATTTGTAAGATGCCTCATGCTAACAAAAGCAATGGGAAAACCAACAGTCAGCAAGAAACTGTGTTTTGTGGAATAAGTCCTGTGGGCATTTTGTTCATGAAGTTGCTGTGGTTTCTGTGAAAGTGTTACTTTTGTTATCTCCCATCTGTTTCCCCCCTCTACCTATTACCCCCATAGCTGCTGGGAGAGCAATGGGTTAGGTGTTTCCCCCAACCTCAACACACTCTTGCCATACTTTGCAATAGTTTTATAACTTAAATATATCTGTAGAAAATAGTGCCAACATCAAACATGGAAACTGTATCTTTGTCTAAACATCCTTTTTTTTTATTTCCCTAATATCAGCTCAAAAAGTCAAGATCATTAAAATTTTAATTAATAAAATTAGAGCCTGAAATAACAATTGCAACTTCATCTTCCTTGTTTGTAAATTGGTCTCTGTCTTCCAAACAATAAAAGTATTAAGAAACAGGAAAATCTTATAGTAAGAGAACAAGATCACCAAACTTCTATGTAATATATTTATGGTGGTAAATACTGAACAATTTACGATACACAAAGTTTAAGACACATAAAGATTGTTTAATATTCTTATATTTATCACACCTGTATGATTAACCAATATATGGCACTTTTCAGTAAATCTTATTGCATTGCTTTGAATTGATGGCAATACTTCTTTGTATCAGCTGGTTTAGCACTTCATGATAAACAAAAAATGAATCAACTGTAGTTGGGTTCATTTAGTCAATGCAAACATTCCTTTCTTTAGCTGTAGAGTTTGTGCTTTTCGAGGGCTATATACAGTTTTGAATTCAGAGTTTTCCTAAACTGGTTGCCACCCAAAGCTATAGAACCTACTGTCCTACTATTTACCCATATTTGGGGAGAGATGCGTTGGATTCATACCTTTCCCTAGGTCATTAGCACATAAGTGAATGCAATGAATTTGACTGGAATTCAAACTTGGCTCTCCAATTCCTCAATCTGATCTGTAATTCATTACTCTGCCATGATAAACAACACCCTTCATATCTCAATAAACAGAATGAAGAGTATTTTTCAGGTGTTGTCCTGGTTTTAAGGATGGATGCTCCTTTTTCAATGGGTGCTAACCATGGTTGTTTCCATTGGATATGATCATAGAAAAGCCACTTTTAATCAGTTGTGATTTTTATACACAGAAATGGTTTGGTAGCAAGTTTACTAGTCACTGATGAGCAGAGGGTGCTTTTTTGATTAAGCTGAATAGTAATCAGATAATGACCCCATTTAGAATCTTTTTCCAAGCTGATGAAAGTGTTTTATGTTTGAAGTGTGACTTTTGTATTGAACTGTTTTGCTAACTCTTGTGCAGTTTGCTTCAGATTTTTCCTCCATCTTTTTTTTTTTTGTTGGTGAGGTTAGCATTAGATTTACCAGGAAAATCTCTCAAAGTGTGTAGCTTTATTATTTTTCTACCAATCTATGGCTTCTTTTCACTTTCCAATGGATTTGAAAGCAATTTGTAAAGATGTTCTGCTCCTCCCATCATGTTAATTCAGCGATTTATAATTGCAAATGTCAGTGCGATGCTGAACATATTGACAACTTTTTCAAATTTTCATAATTTACTTGATGGATCTTTGCTGGTAAGTGCTGATCAATCCTTGCCTCTAATAAGGATTGATCAACACATAACTTCTAAGGCAGTATGAAAATTTGCATATGCTTGTTAATACTTCCAGTGATTGCTGACATCTTAATAAAACTGAATCCATTGCAAGGTCAGCTGCCAAGAAAGTCGGTTCACTGTGTCATGCAACATAATTTTTCTCTCCAGAATCTATCTGCAGTCAGTTAAGTGCCACATGAGATACACGCTTGGGTGATCTTGTATCTTTTGGTACCTGACTGACAAGGCAGTAAGTTGCCATTTCTTTCTGCGGTAGACTAGTTGCCAACCAAGGCTAAAGAACCTAGTCTGTTCTTCTATTTAACCCATAGCTTGGGGGATAAGAGATGGATTCATACCTTTCCCAAGGGTATTTGTGTGTAAGTGAATATGACAAACTCAAATGGAATTTGAACTCTGCTCTCCGAGTTCTCATCCTGGGCTAATATCCATTACACCACAACACATATCCACAAAATCTATCTTACATATCTGTAAGTCTACCATGCTTAGGATATTGCTGCCATATATGTATGGTACCACTGCTATTTACCTTGAGCTCCTTGATAAGATCCAAAGAAGAATCTGCAATATTATTGGTCCTTATCTGGTGGCTCAGCTCCAGTCACTTTCCCACTGCCATAACGTTGCCTCTCTATCTTTTCTATACATACTTTTATGGTAGTTGTTCGGATGAGCTCTTCGCTATGGTACCTAGACTTTCTGAATTTAAATGCAGTACTAGACTGGCAGTGAAATCTCATCAATTTACAGCTGAGCTAGATGTAGCTGTAAATTCTCTGCTAACAGTTTGTTTTCTCGCACTTCTTGCTTGTGGAACTCCCTTCCCACTCCATGTTCTCCAGTCAACTTTGATCTTCAAAAATTTACATGCAATGTCAATTGCTATCTATTGTCCTCCTGATTACTCTTTTCTCTTTCCACTCATTATTAATGTTTTTGTTCCTAATTCCTCCACGCCCTGTAACTCCCTTGTTTTAGTGGCTTTACTACCTTGCATGGGGTTATACCGATTACAAAAGAAAAAACTGATTATGCCTCATCTTTTACCAGAGAATTTTTCACCATAATCAGCAGAGGACATTAAGATTATCTTTTGAGAGTGTTTATATTAAGTCTAAGCAGCCTTCTCTCTGTAAACAGAAGGAATGGCTACTGGGTCTAAATGAACCCTGTCTGTGATTTATACTAGTGATTCTCCGGTGTTATTTTTCTCCCAGTTTTTAGTTTTTGTGCATATATTGATATCTTTTGTCTTCAATTTAGCTCTGAAGAATGATAATTGGTTAGCCATCTTTGTTCTTTATTTTTAAGGTGGGGGGCAGAGGAAAACAGTGCATAACCCACCTAATGAGCTTGTGTAAATGGTTAGTAGAACAGGAATTAGAAGAGATAACAAAAAACTAAAATATAATAAGAGCTACAAAGGAGCAGAAATTGTGGAGAGCCATGATCACCCATGTCCTAGTGTTGCAAGTTTGCTTTTGTACAATAATTTCACAGTTGATCAACATTCTAAAATCTGTATTTCAGTGACCAAAGTAAATATTTTGGGCTGAGAACTGGGCTGAGAACTTTTCAACACCTTCATGGATTTGTATCAGACTAAACTATACTTATATATATATATAATGTTTATTATTACATATGTGGTGTGCACATATGTTGGTATTCTTCATACTTGTGTATTTGTGAGAATATTGTATTTATATATATATATATATATATATATATATATATATATATATATATATAAAAGTGAACATAGAAGTCAACACTTAGAGGCGACAGTCTGTTTCATGCTAGATGCAATCGTCAAGCCACGAGTGCTGTTATTTTTCTCAGCTATCTATATATACGGGTTTGTGGGTAGTCTATTTTGGCAGATATTTTACTGGAAGTTGTTTATTTGTGTCAAATTATTTTGCTTGTTTTTATTTAATTTATTTTTGTTTTTTATCCTTTATATTTATTTTATTTTTATTTTTTATTTTGATCGGTGTTTTTATTAACGTAGTAAAATTTGTTTATATAGCTTATTGTGAGTAGTCTATTATGGTGGCTATTTTACTGGAAGTCGTTTATTTGTTTATTTATTTGGGTCAAATTATTTTGCTTGTTTTTATTTATTTTTTATCTTATATATTTATTTATTTATTATTTTTATTTTGATCAGTGTTTTTATTAACGTAATAAAAATTTTTTTATATAGCTTATTTAATAGTTTTGTTTTTGTTTGGGAAGATAAAGCTATTTGTTGAATTTTAGGGTTGATTGTTGTGGTTTGTTCTGACTATTATTTTGGCAGGAACAGTTTTTAATTTATTTATTTGGATTGATTATCTTTATTTGTTTTTTCCAAATGGCTAGTTTATCGGTATCGGTTGTTAGTTTATTTATATATTTGGATGTATTTAGATCAATTTATTATACTTGTCGTTATTTATTTATTACACTGTATATTTTCTCTTTTTGGTTTTCGATTTTTAAGTAACGCAGTATATTATTTTTTATTCATTTTTTTATCGTTATATAACAGTTATAGCTATTTTTCATCCGATTTTTTGTTTTGATTCTCTATAGTCTAATATTTTGGTCATAATAGTTTGCTAATTTGTTTATTATTTACTTTATTTATTGATTTTGTTCCTTATTTTTTATTCTATTTCGTCTATTCTAACAGGTGTGATTTGGTAATTTGTTTGGATTAATTTATTTTACTTATTTTATTGTCATTTTGTTTGTTTATGTATTTATTTATTTTTTCCGTTTTCAATTTTTAAGTTACGTAGTAAAAATTTGTTTTCATGTCTGCATTTTGAGATTAGCTCGGATCTTTTATTTAATAATTTATTTGGGTCTGGGAAGGTAATGATAGCTATTTTTTCCTCCAAGCAAAGTTTGCAAGTTTTTGATATGTTGTTGTAGGCTGATGATTTTTTTCTTATTTTCCAAGATATTTTTGGTGTGGTGTGCGTTTTGCTTTTTATTTCCCAGATATACTTAGAAAGCATTGTACTGTTCGCATATTTACTATTTGTGAAAGATGTTTTGTGTACATAATTTCTTTGTTTCCAGAGTCCTTCAGTTACTCCTATGTATACTTTTTCTTCATTATCTGATGATTTTATCGTGGCTTGGTAGATTACGTTGTTTTGTAAACAATTACCGTTTAAGGGACATTCGTTTTTCATTCTGCAGTTGCACGTGGGTTTAATTTGTTCATGTGGTTTGTTAATAATTTTCCTGTTGTGCTTTTTTATTATTTGTGCCATGTTCTAGGTGCAACTGTAGCTGATTTTTACTGTGTTTTTGTTGAATATTTTGTGTAGGGTGCTTGATTCCGGGAAGTGTTTGTGTAAAAGTTTGAAGAATATTTTTCCTACGCTTGTTTTTACGTTTTTGCTGTACGGTGGGTTGAACCATATCGCATTTCTTTTCCTGTTGATCTTTTTTGTGTTCTGTGGTGAGTATGTGAGTGTTGCTGGGAATCCGCTATCTTTTAGGGCTGTTTCGTAGTCTTTCTTAGCTTTGTTAAATATAGATTCATTGAAGGAATTGTCAGAAAGCCTGCGGTTAATCGATTTTGGTATCTGTTTGATTATAGAAGGCGGGTGGTTGGAAGATGTGTGTATATAGAGTGGTTTATCATTGGGTTTTCTGTATGGTTTGTATGTGTCTTTTCTTAGGTTGAAGGTAACATCTAGGAAATCTACTTCATTTAGGTTAGTTTTTATATCTATGTCAAATCCGTTATTTTTGAAAATCTTTATTATTGCTTTTCTAGTTTTCTGTCTGTGTTTTGTTTGTTGCAGTTTCTTAAGATTATGAGACCGTCGTCCCTGTAGAGTCCTGTGTCATTTCTATCTATTATTTTGCTTAGTTCGTGTAGTAAGTAAATACCTACGATTTCGCATGTCTCTGCACCGTCAATAAATAAATAAATATATAAGATAAAAATAAAAATAAATAAAAACAAGCAAAATAATTTGGATATGCTTTTAACTAAACTCATATACTTAATAGATATACACTAGGGAATTAGTCCGGATCTAACTTTACTTTGGTTTAAAGTAAATTCATATCCTGTGAAATCTTAATAAATACATCTAGGATATAAAAGTTCAGGACTCGAGATATATAATTACTGATAGTTTTTGAATTTAAATAAATTTAATAGATATACACTAGAGAATTAACGTGGATCCCTTTGATCTTTGCTTTGGTTTAAAGAAAATTAATATCCTGTTAAAATTTAGTAATTACATCCACGTTATGGAATTTTGGGACTATAGCTTAAGATATTTTATAAATATGTTTCCCTGAATATCTTAATAATTAATAATTATTTAATTCAAATTTATGAAGTAATTTAATTTCAATTTCTTGGTTAATTATATGAAAAACTTACATTAAATTCTAAATTTTTTGCTGATTTCAGAATTTTTAACTTAAATCCCCCCTCCCTTATATTGGACCTTAAACTTCCGTCTTTTTTCTCCTACTGTCTACAAAACAGCAATATTTCTTGATTTTAACCTGAAGTAATTTTTTCCATTTTTATTTGTGATTTTGTTTGCACGTCCAAAAGATTGAGACCTGTTTTTAAAGCTCTTGTGAAATAAAAATTATTACCTCTGGAAATTTAAATGTTTGATATTCATTAATTAATAATAATTTTGCTCTATCTTTGACATAGAGCTCTCCTTGGATCTATATCCTCCTGGAAATTCCATACAGATTACAATATTGTATTATTATTACTATATATATATATATATATATATATATATATATATATATATGAAGAAATATAGTTTTAAGGTGTGCTATATTTATGGGATAACACTCAGAGGTGACAGGTTGTTGCTTCTGAGTTTTGACTTCAATTCAATGTTCACTTTCAGATTTAAATTTGTGTGTGTATATATATATATATATATATATATATATATATATATATATCCACAGACAGACTGTTTCACAGCTCGTCAGTGTGGCTACACATCCAATTGCCTCAAGCTGGGATCAAAACACAACTGATTTGATATCAGTTGGAGATTTTACCTCTGAGTCATTGACGCACGGCAGGGATGAAGGTGAATTTAGATGTATTTATTTTTAGACAAACACACTAGTTACCGGAGAACTCAATCTTCTTAACAAAGTCTTGCATCAGCAGCAGTAATAGTCACTGTTTATAAATTCATTTATTTATATATATATATATATATATATATATATATATAGCTGTGATGTTTTTTTTTTTAGGTAAGACCAGGATTAATCTCTCACAATAATGATTTGAGGCAAACTTTTACAATGCCAGATGCTCTTCTTGATGCTAAACTCAGACACTCACAGTAGGGCAAGCTTTGAGAGTTCTGCAGATATGCAAAAATAGGAAGGGATGTAAGGCAAGGATGTGTCTTCTCACTGGACTTATTCAACCTATACAATGAGGAAATTCTGAGCAAACTGGACATCATACCAAGATTCATCATTGGCAGCCACAATCTTAACAATATAATATGTTGTAAATAAGAGATGGACTGTGACACTCCTTTACAACACCATATTTGTTTACGGCCCATTCTCCAGATTACGACAATCAGCCATATTCAAGAATGCCAGGAGCACGTGATGTGAACCCTGCTTGTATTTTGCCGAATAAAGCTTGGATTAACTTATCTTCCAAGTCTCGGTCTTCATTCTTGACATAATATATACAGATAACACAGTGCTGATAGCAGGTATGAAAAGGAAACTACAAAACCACCTACAGAAGGTTGCGAAGGAGAGTGAGGAAAAGAGACTAAGCATAAACTACAAGAAGACAGAATGCATAGTCATCAGTAAAACGATGGGCCCGAAATGCAATTTACAGGTCAGGGACACTAAAATCAAGCAGGTACAGAAATTTAAATATCTTGGAAGTGTCCTAACAAAGGACAGAAAGTGTGATGCTGAGATCTGAAGACATATTAGGATGGCCAAAGATGCATTCCAGAAGCTAGGCAGAGTATTACGAAACAGGAGGGTTTTGTTGGTAACAAATAAAAGAGTACTGAACTGCTAGATGATATCTGTCCTCTTTTATGGCAGCAAATGGATAATCTCTTCAATGATGAAGAAGAGACTTGAGGCAACCAAGGTGTGATTCTACAGAAGGATGCTAAAAATACTATGGACTGAACATGTGAACAACAACAAGGTGTTTGAGAGGATGAAAACAAAGAGGAAACTCATACTTAAAATTGGGAAGAAGGGGCTGAAATTTCTGGGATGTGTAATGAGAAAGGAGGGCTTGGAGAATCTGATACTCACAGGGTGGAAAGAAGGACGAGGGAAAGCAACGTGTGACATACTCAATGGGCTTAAGCATGCAGATGGCAGAACAGGGTCTGGAAGAAATAACAAAAAGACAAAACTTACTGAGAGCTACAAGGGACAGGAAGAAGTGGAGAGCCATGATCGCCTACGTCCTGAAGGGACATGGCACATAAAAGAAGATATATATTTCTCTGTTTGTTCCTTGGACCACTGATGAAAAACAAAGGCATGTCCAAAAATTCTGAACATAAAATAACTTTCTCTCCATGCTTTATTTCTGTCATATGTGTGTACATATGATTATACATTCTCATATATATGTGTGTGTGTGTGTGTGTGTGTGTATGTCTGTACATATGATCTACATGTGTATTTGTACGATATCTCTCTATGAATATATAGGTATCAAAAAGACTGGAGAGTAGAAAGCCAGAAACATAATTATAACAATCAAGGTGTTGATGCTGTTTGGAATAACAAAGTATATAAAAAGAAAGACACCTGAAGAAGACCAGTCGATATAACTGTTGAAACATTATGAGTATAACAACTGAGTTAAGGATGCTAGTCCAAATAGCAATGCGATATGATAAGGTCTAGTTTCATTGGTCACATGCACTTTCTGTTTGATTTTCTTAATAAAAAATGTCGGTATCACATAAAAACTGTTGAATCTGATTTGTTCATTGTGAGCGAAACAAAATGAGAATAAGACATATTGGAAATGAGAAAGAAGAAAAATGGCAACGCTTTGTACAATATGTGGACAGCAACTGCAAAATGTTTTGGCTGGAGGCGGAAATGAATTCCATTTTAATGCTTCAATATAATTAGATGAAAATGGTCACAAATGCAGGAGGTGTTGTGCAAATGGCTCCACTGAATGGCTTATTACAAATTGCCTCAAGCCCAACAGAAGCTGACAATTTTGTTATGGATTCTGGAACTGTCCAGCCAAAACAGTATTTCCTGTATTATTCTTATATTGATAAATAAAAAAAATATCAATCTAATCAATATCACTATATCAGAAAGAATATATATATATATATATATAACAGAGAATATGTTTTGCTAAAAATTGTCGACCATGTTTGTAATTACAGTACAGTGCTCAATATCTAGGGATAAACCATTAATAATAATAATAGATAAATAGTTCATGTATAAACCTTTTGTAGATATTGGTGTGGACAGAGAAATGCTATGCATTAAGTACTCATGGCTGTCATTCATATATATATATATATATATATATATATATATATATATATATATATATATATATATAATATCAAATTTTTAAGTGGAAAGGATAATCCAAGTAGGTTTTTTAATATGAAATATTAAAAAGAAATTAGATCTGTAGAGAGCTCAATGTATAGAATGAAGAGCAATATGTATGTATGTATGTATGTATGTATGTATGTATGTATGTATATATATATATATATATATATATATATATAGATAATATCAAATCTGTAAGTGGAAAGGATAATCCAAATGGGTCTTTTTAATATAAAATATTAAAAAGATAGATCCATAAAAAGAGCTCAATGTATTGTATACAGAGCAATATGATATACATCAAAGGAAAAACTTCTTCAGTTTTCAATGATACATTAAGTTTTTGTGTGTGTGTGTGTCTGTGTGTGTGTGTGTGTGTACATATATATATATATATATATATATATATATATATATATATGTAGAGAGAGAGAGAGAGTTTTTCCTTTGATGCGTGTGTATATTTACATATATATATATATATATATATATATATATATATATAGAGAGAGAGAGAGAGATAGAAATAGAATATATTTGTAAAAAGTCAATATGAATAAATGTGACACTGAAGTCATGAAGCAGTTCGATGTTGATTCTGAGTAAGAAAGCGTTAATCCCCAAATGGAATGTAAGCTGGAAGATAGAGGGTGAAGACATTTTACTTTGTGAAAATGGGAACATTTCTTCTCTCCGAAAGGAAATTTTTTATCTCTCAAGTGTCTGGCATGTGCACGAAAACAGATTTGAGGAAATGATTTTGTCTCTTCTTTGAGGAAACATATATCATTAACATGAAGAGAGACAGATAGGGCTTACATTTTCGTTGATGAAAACAAATTGGAAAATTTAAACAAAGGATGAACCTGTTTTGAAGGTCGAAGTTATGAAGACAGACCCTGTTGTTGACAAGCAGGTGATCTAGTTTCTATTTTTGGTAGACAGAGATCAGCCCAGGAATGGAGAAACAATTTTATCTCTTCCTTGAGAATTTAAGCCAAAATATCTCATTAATGAGACAAGAGACAGACAGGGCTTATATTTTCATTGAAAAAATGATTTGGGAAATTTTTGTGACCCGTATGGGTGGCCATTAATGATGAAGTACAACTCAAGACTTCAGTGTTAAATAAAGAGTATTTAATTACAAGCTGCAATTTATACATTTGGAAAACATATTCATAAGTCCTGAGTGTAACACTCGAACCTTGGCATTGGTAGTTCTCATTTTCTCCCTATATGACACCTTTTTGGAGATGACATCTCTGGAGTCTGTTTCTCTTCAGCTTGGGTTCAATATTCATATGTTCAATTGCTGTTCTTTTCCTTTACTGTAACTCCTTGGTTGACTAATTTCTGGTGGTGTGGGTACATCAAACATGTCATACAATATTTCCATCTGTACCCTTTCCGTGGACTTAGTCAGTGAATCGCTGTTTTAACTGATTAAGGTGTTGCTTATGTTTCCACCTTTGTCCCTGTAAAATGTACATCATTTTTCCAATTTGTTTTTTTAATCATGTCATATTCTCAGAATTCTTTTCCATGTTGTTACATTTTAAAAAATACTTTATCATCAAGTTTAAAGTATTTTTTCATATTTTGGTTCCTTGATGTTCTTGCCTTCTGTTCTGGTAGTAGTTTGTTAAAAACGAACTTAATCTTCCTGGCGAACATCAGTTGTGCCAGCAACTTTCCAGACACAGTGTTTTGGTTTGGGTCACTTCTTGGGTGATAAGGGGCGTGCTGTTGCCAATGATTTACTCTCAAATTAACTAGATGTGAATTGTTGTCTGTAATGATAATGTCAGGTACTCTGAATCTTGCAAAAATCTAGTGTAAGAAAATTATAGTGACCGTGGCAGTCAGTTTTCTACATTTAATATTTCTGTCCATTTAGTGTAACTATCTACCACAACAGTACGTTCTGTATAATGGTCCTGCGAAGTTCATGTTTAATCTACACTATGGAATATCAGTTTTAAGCCAAAGCTGAAATTTAATAGCTGGTGCCCTTGCTGCCAGAGTGCAACCTCTGCATGATTTTACTAAATCTTCAACGTCCAGCGCATGTAACATTTTTTAAGGATTTCATCCTAGAAATTCCTGGATCTCCTCTTTTAGCATCCGTTTTTGCAATGATGCTGGTATCACAATTCTTTCTGTGTATATAAGTACATTGGTACATATGAAAACGCTGTATTCTTTACCACAAACATAACCACTTTCTTAGTTTTTCCAACAAAACAAACGTTGCAGGTGAATACATCCCTAAAGTTCAATTTCTTGCTTGTAACTCCATGAGCAATTTTTCCAGAAGTTGCTAAACTGGGTTTGCCAATTTTTCTCCATGTCTGTTCATTTGTAATGGTGATATCAGACCCTGTATCCAGTTGTAACTTAATTTTTACAGTGTTAATTTTGACAAAAACAAATTTCCTTTTCTTCGATGTTTTTAGGTCAGTGACAAACATGTTCAATGAATTTTTCTTTGTTATTTTTTTTTAAATTTTTCTACTTTACACAAAGTATTTACCACATTTACATTCATTCTAATAGTTTTCTGTATTTACAATGAGTAAATTTGTGCCCAAACTTACCACATTAATAGCATTTTTTGTTTCTGAAAAAAACGCTGCTTCTAAAATGTCTACCACCACAACTATGACAAGCGTTGAGTATTGACAAAAGTGTATAATCTTGTTTGAATTGCTCTCTTAGGTGTTACAGAAAGTCTATGCTCCTTTTTCTTAAATGGTCGAACATTACGTACATATGAAAATGGCTCTTTCCTCAATTCTTGCAGTATCGCGTTTCAGATTAACCATACGTTGACATGCTTCAGCTATTTCCTGGAGAGTTAATTTTGAACCCATCTCTAATTTAGACAGTATCATAGCTCTTATTAGCTGTTAAGCCCTGTACAAAAATGAGGCATTTGAATAAATCCGGTGTTAATTCATTTAATTTAAATTTCTCACATTCCTGGTTCACTATTTCAGCATAAGTGACAAAATCTTCATTGTCATCCTTTATTAAGTTAAGACATTGCCAATGTGTGTTAAATAGTGAGCACCTATCACTGAAAATTTCCAACTGAATTAATACTGTCATCAAAATTTAACTCATTTTTTTTTTTTTTTGGCAAA